>PVKS010009999.1:0-61830 GCA_004027875.1 Aplodontia rufa | reverse complement strand
GAGAGAGAGAGAGAGAGAGAGAGAGATGATAGGAAATAGCTGGCAAGTCAGTAGTCCAGCACAGGAAATGTAGCACTTGGCCACTTCAACTTAACCCAATGATCAATGGCTGCATAACAAACCAACCAAAGACAGTGGCTGAAAATAGCCGCAATCATTTGTCTTCCTCATGAATGGAGGTAGCACAGTCAGTCAACTCATCTCTGTTCTCCACAGCATCAGTTTGGTGGCCCAAAGGGTGTGTGGGACTCAACAGCTAGAGTCTGGAACCATCCACAGCGTGGTCAGGCACATGCTTCCTGGTGAATTCTAGCTGTCAGCAGGTACTTATGAGGCTGTGGGTGGAAACACCCACATGCAGCTGCTTAAGGGGCTGCTTGGCTCCCTTACAGCATGGTGGCTGGATGCTCAGGGAGTAGCTCAAGAGACAAAAAAAAAGAAGCTGTTCATTTCTTCAGACTTAGATCCAGAAATGAGCATAGCACCATATTGGATCAAGGAGTCACAGAGGCTATATTAAAGGGTTGGGGACACAGACCCTGCCTCCTAATGGCGGAACCATTAAAGGATTCCAGGGTCATAATTTCAAACCACTGTACCTGCCATTGGAGAGAACCCAGTATCAGAACCACCTCTATTGGCAAGAGAGATTGGAAAATGTAATCTTTGTACTTGGTTGGTGGAGGTCCTATGCCTAGCTACAAATGTGAAATTTATTACTATGGAGAAAGGCAAAAATGAATATTAAGGATAATTAATAGTCTTTTCTACTGGCAGTAAACCTCAGATGACTTTAAAGTCTGGAATTAGTGTGGCAGGTAAGGAAATGCCAGGAAAGGGGAGTGCAAGAGCTCTTAGGGAATGAGACTCAGAATCTGGATGGCTTGGGCTGCTGGGGAAACAGAATGTGCAGGAGCCCAGGCGCGATGGAACAGAATGACTGAGGCTATCTGGAAACGACTGGCCAGACAGTGGAAAACTATTGTATACATTCCGTTTCTAAGGCCAGTCTGGCACCAGCTAAGATTTTTAAACATCAGTCAAGGTCAATGTGACCTTTTCAGAGTGCTGGGGCAGAACGAGAAGAATCTTGAGCTTCAGTATAGCAGATTATAGTTTTTAAAAAGTGCATGGCAATAGTTTTAGTCCTCCCTGCTCTGCGAGCAGCTTGCCACTCTCCTTTCGACCTTGTGAGGGCTTGGTGAATTGAATGTGGTGACTGTAGCACTGTCTGTCTTCTGAGGCTGGGTCAGAATGGAGCTCTGGCTTCCAACTGACTCTAGATCTACTGGGACATATGACTTTTGGAGTCCTGAGGTGTCACAAGGACTGAAGCTACCCAAAGCCACCATTCTAAAGAGAAAGAGAAATGCCCAATGAGCCCCAGCCTTTGAGTCTTCTTAGTGAAGAAATTAAGAACACTTTACCCCCAAAATATGCCAACATGGTATGCTGATTATTTTGAGTTGAAAGCACTTGAGAAAAAGCAGGTCCAAAAAGGGCCATCAGACTCAACTTTTTATCTAAAGCAGACTCTCAGTTTCCTGGGAAAGAGGGTCCTCCCTGTGCCAAGATGAGAAGACCCTCATCATCAGATCCTGGAATCGATGCTGCAGTGGATCTGCACAAACAAATTTACCAACCTAGCTCTTTTCTTCCATTCTCTTCCGCTGGTTTTATGCAAGCCCTATATATCTTCTAGTGACTTCCCCACAATTTACTACCCATAACTCAAACTGCTTTATCTTGTCATTTTTTTCACAAATACATCATTTCTTTATCTAAAATTTATAAAAGCTATCTCTTTTGGCTGTTTCTTCATGTCTTTGCTCCTGTGTATGTGCAAAAATTAATAAGATTTAGACACTTTTTATCCTCTTAATCTGTCACATGTCTGTTTAATTCTTAGATCCAACCAAAGATTCCCAAAAGGATAAGGAAAACTTATTCTCTCCCCAACACTATCCTTGGTGCCAGACATCCAAGTGTGATTTCACATGAGCAGTTCCCAATGGAGCCCAGACCAGCTGCATCTGAGACCAGAATCTCCAGGCTCTTGGTATAATTCCTGACCCACAAGCATAACAAATACTTTTTTATGCCTTATTTATTTACTTATTTACGTGGTGCCAGAGGTTGAACCCAGGGCCGTGTATATGCTAGACAAGTGCTCTCCCACTGAGCTGCATACCCAGCCCTTTTTAATTTTTCCTTTGAGACAAGATCTCACTAAGTTTCCCAGCTGGGCTTGAACATGCAATCCTCCTGCCTCACTCTCCCAAGAAGCTATGATCACAGGCATGCGCCACCATGTCTGGTTACACCACCAATTTTTTTTTTTTAACAGAGAGGGACAGGGAAAGAGAGAAAATCAATTTCATTTAGCTTTTCATGTGGTTTTTATTGTGTTTGTGGTGCTGGGGTTTGAACCCACATCATCATGCAGGCAAGGCAAGTGCTGTAACTGCCAAGCCACCACTCCAGCCCTGTGCCAGTTTTGAGGACTGGACCCTTCTGAAGATGTGTGAAAACTGAGATGGGGTGGCTGAAGCTCAGCAAAAGCCAGCAGGAATCGGGGGCAGTGAGTCAGAGTGACACACCGTCTTTTCCTCCCCTCGGTGCTGGGTGGATGATCTGGAACTGAGGGAGGGGCCACACCAGCATGTGTGGTCGTCAGTGGGCCTGGCAACTGTGAGTCTACTGTGTGGAAGTGAATTAAGACAGGTCCAAGCCCAACCCAGACAAGAAGACACCATGGGTTTTCAGTTAGGCTGCTTGTTATGACCCTCAGATGTCCTGTTTTGCCCAGGCCAGCTGCCACCACCATCTGTAATTCTGGCTCTTCAGGTGGAACTTATCCTGGAGCTGTGGAAGACTCGGAGTAAATCAATGCACCAGCTCTGGACGAGGGGTGAGCTCCATGCCTTGAAGCTCTTTAGCCTGAGCCCATTAATCATGTCGGAAGACTTAATTTACTGTTGACAGAAACATCCACCTGCAATGTGATCCCTCATAACATTTCCACTTCCCGATACCAGGAAAGTCACCTCCAGAGAGGAGAGGAGAATTAAGTCTTTCTCTAAATAAAGACATTCTTTCTTTGTAAAACCAGAGATGGCAGCTAGAATATGAGTGTATGTTCACTGTGTTCAGTGCCAGAGATGCCAATCATTTCCTCTGGGTCCAAATTCTGTCTGGTGATCCCACCCACTCACAGCCCAGCAGTGGAGGCCCTAGCAACCCTGCCTCCAAGGGAGCAGCTGGCCAGTCCATGTATAGTGGGGGACAGGCAGCCAGAGTTGGTTGGCTAACGGGCACAGAGAGCAAGAAGCTAAATTGGGGTCCTGGGGAGACCCTGTGACATGCTCTCCAATTAGTGCAGCGTAAGTCAGGTGGAGAACAGCTGCAGAGGTTCTGCTGCCCCAGGAGCGGCAGATGTCTTGCATGAGGCCAGGAGCACTTCCTGCTCCGGTTCTGCAAGAATCAACTCCTCTTGAGCTTGAGGGGTTTCCTTTTCTTGTATCCACTGTTCTTGATTAAGAAACCTACTGTGCACAATGCTAGGTTGTGCAGGAGCCAGGGAGGCAAGAATGATTAACACCAGGTAGCTACTTCATCCTTTGAAAATATCTTCCCACATCTTTAGTTCTCCCAAACTTATACCCACACCTATCTAATGCCCTGTTTCACTTACCTGATTATTTAAGCACTTGTTAGCTAATTATTCAGTTTGCTAGTCTTTCTTTTCTAAACAGACTGAAAACACTGTCATGGCAAGAACCTTGTCGTATCTATTTTCTGCAGCTACTAACAGTTCCTGGGACAGTACCAGATGTATTTTAGCCAATAATCATAATTTATTTTTGGTAAACAGCAGAGAAAGTGAACATCGGACCAGAAGCTAATTCAGTTATTTACTTTAATCACTGTGAATTTTCTTTATTCCCACCTCCATCCATTCTTTTGTCTAGTCTCTGGCTCATTTTGGAGTTGACGAGAAGCTGGAACAGCTGAAGCCGCTTGTGTTCACCCAAGTTTAAGGAGATATGAGGTCTAGTGAGTTGGAATGCAGAGGGAAAGACACGGGTGGAGGCTTTTCCAAGTAAAATCAGCTCCATTCAGTGACTAGAAGTACTGGCCATAGGAAAGAGAAGTTAATCACAGATGGGAAAGAAGTTGAGTGTGTTCCCAAGAGGACTCGCCTGGCAAGATCCGGGGAGGGTGTGGCTGGCCTTAGGGATATTGCCAAGTGCATTTTCCACCCTTTCATGGATTCTCTCTCTCTCTCTCTCTCTCTTTCTCCCCCTTCCTTTCTTTCTTCCTGTGGTGCTTTCTAAATATAGGAATTGAAGAAGCTCGATATATTTTCTTTAGGGAGAAGGTAGGTGTTTGCATTTGCCAGACATACCCAATAGTTGCCTGTCAGTAAGGGATTTCTCTTTAGTTTTTATTTTTTGGTCCACATACAGACACATTTAATGAATCCATTCAGACTGGCTCAGGTTACAGTGGCTGAAACATATTAAGAGTTTCTTGGAAAAGAGAGGGAGAGGGTGGGAGAGAAAGTTCCCAGTTAGGCACTTGCCTGATGGGGACTGTAAAATTGCTCAATAAAGTAAAAAGCATTTACAGAACAGCTTTTCAAAGCCCAGCCTTAACAAGCAGTGGCCTCTGTCATTTTCCCTTATGAAGCTTGGGTTTACGTTTTATCCATATTTTATATGGCTTCTGTAAGACTGTCACATTTAGGGGAATGTCCTGAAATCTATGCTATGATGTTACTTATTTTAAAAAGTATGGAATGTATGGATGAAGAAAGATCAACTGGTAGCCTTTTAGGGGCCTGTCCTCTCTCTTCTTGGTCCCTCGTGTTTGTTAGGTGTTTTCTTTTTACAATTTTAGAGTTCACTCTCATTATTTTAAGGTTCCTGAGAGCCAAGTGGTTCAAGCCCTAAATAATTTTATTTATTTGATGACTAGGCAAAACATCATATACCTTCTATTTAGCTGAAGACTGGGAATATATTTTTTTGGTGCACTAAGATTTCCAGCCTATTTATATATAATCCTCAGTGTTCCTTGTAAGTGTGTGTACATAGATTTGCATATAAATTACAACTGCAGAAAGAGAAAAAAATCTATTGTTTTTATTTTTCTGAACATATCCATCGAAAGCAATCCAAGTACCAATCAGTCCACAGCAAATCTGAGAACAAAGTACCATGTCTGATAGCAAGGACTCACAAGCAGATGCATTCCTGCCAGATGGAAGCATGGTCTATTTCTTGGATAAATTAAAAAATCAGTTGAACATGTCACAGTAGGAGATAGCTGAGGAATCTTGACCTTTGTTTTGGGGAAACTCTTATATGAGCAGTGAATGTTATAAGTGACTTGAAGCTGGGGCCAGGGGTCCCCCAGCTGGGTCTACTGGAGGAATTAGAACTGGTAAACGGTGCTGAGGGAGCACTGGAGTTAGAAAGGCATAGAGAAGCAGGAAGGGCTGACCCCAACTCCAAGAAAGCAGGGAGCTGGGCCAAGAGCCTTGTGGGAGATGACCAAGGGGTCTGTTTGGCCAGGTTGGGACATGCCTTTGAATCCCATTACCACCAGCTTACCTTGGTCCTCTTCTATGTCCTTTCCGTGGCAAGGGTAACATGAACAGATCCTGAATAAATATAGTTGCATGCCAAGTTGTATTTGAGAAGATTAATCTGGTTCCACTGTGTGGGAAAGATTAGAAAAAGGAAGAAAGTAGAGGTGGGGGCAGGGCCAAGTTAGGAAACAATTGTCCAGGAAAGGAATGAGTATTTTAGAAACTTAGCTAGGAGCTGGGTATGGTGGCCCCACCTGTAATCCCAGCAACTCAGGATGCTGAGGCAGGAAGATGGCAAATTTGAGGGCAGCCTGGGCAACTTGGTGATATCCTGTTTCAAAATAAAAAAGAAAAAGGGCTGGACCTATAGCTCAGTGGCAGAGTGTCCCTGGGTTCAATTCCCAGTCTCTCTTCTGTCTCAAACACACGCACGCACACACACACACACACACACACGCGCATACACAGGGAGAGGAGAAAAGAAATTTAGCTAGGATGGCTAATGCTCTGGGCTTATAGAAAAAAAAAGAAAAGAAATTTAGTCACTCCAGTGTTAAAGATTCCCAAACAACATAATGCCCAGAGATTTTTTTAAATAAGAAAGAAAATAATAGACCACTCTTGGGTTTCAACTTGGAAGTGAACAAGGTTGAATGATGCCTGGTGCTCTCATCTGACTTCTCCCTGGGCTAGTTCTTCCCTGCAAGCCCCCAGAGTTCCCTTCTCTTTCTCTTGCTCTGGGCACTGGAGCTTAGTGTTTACCATCAGTGAACAATCAGCAAAGGGAGGTAGCTCTCAGCAAATGTGGAAAATGCTAGCAAGGCTTGCTGGCATCTGATCATTTCCCTGATATCTCATCCAGATGGTGTCTCCCGAAACCATCCACCTTATCAAAGCCCTCCCCGTGGGTGGTGGTTGTTTTATTGAACCCAGTCTTCTGGTTCAGTGAATCGTTGCAATGTAGCTAAACATCTGACTGCCAATGCTGGTTCAGATCTGAAAATGCTAAGCCTGCTCTAAGGGGACACAGTGACATCTGTACTCTTCAACCAGTTCAGACTGAGAGCAGGGCGATCATTTCCAGCCCTTTGCAGAGCATTGTTTGGGGATCAGAGTGCCAAGACAGCCAACAAGTTCAGGCTATTTATCTCTACTCCCTTGATGAGAACCTCCCTAGAAACCCGAAATGGACAGCTCTGTCGTTCGCTGGTAAAATCCTGCTGTCCTTTAAAGGCTTCTGGTCATCTTGTTAAAAATTAGGAGAAAGATGAAGATTATGGTTTGCCAACACAGGCTGCTGAAACCAGGCATCTTAATTCTTTTTCCTTTACTATATTTCTAAACTTCTCTCAGATGGTGGCAGATGCCTGTGTCCTAAACAAATTATTTGCAATGGTGCCAGAACATACTTAGGAAATCAAAAGACATCCCATGAGCTATGAGTAGGAAAGGTAACAGCATAATGATAGATACTTTCAGTGATAACGTGTTTGCAGAATTTTGTGTTTAAATCATTCTTTTTCTAAATGTAGAATCTGTTTGGAATTTAAAAAAAAAAGAAAAAGTAAAGATCGATAATTTAGTATCATTGGCTTTGAAAGAAATCAACCAACCGCAGTAACTGGTTTGGGGGAGGAATTTTCCAAGTGTGTTTAAGTCCACCCTTTCCCAAGAGTTTGGTGAGGTGTCCTCCTGTAACACCTTCTCTCTATCCCTACAGCCCATTGCTACCTCTCTGACCTACATAGAAGTTGTAGTTGGTACCATACAATTCAGTCCTTTGTTGGAGACTGCCTTGTTTCCTCCACCATTGTATATTTTTCTCACCCAGATGTAAGATTTTAGAAAGCATGGCTCTTGCAATGCCTTTCAATTATTTTCTAAAAGTTGAACCGAGATAGGTAATTGATAAACACGTACTAAATGAAAGCATTGAGCACCTCGTTGGGGCTCATTTCAGGATCCAGATCTAGCTCCGTGTCTGCCCTTACCGCTGGAGGAGCTCAGGCTTGCCATTGGAGGTATGTCATGATGAAGTCCATCACTTGCTGACAGCCATGAGTAGCCGTGGAACCAGCAACAAGGGCTCTGGTGTCAGCAAATCTGGGCCTAGAGCTTCTTTTTCCCCTTAGCTGTGTGGCCTTGGAGGAAGGATTTTATCAAAGCTTAGTTTCCCCATGTATAAATTAAGAACCTTCTAGCATGTTTTGAGGAATAAAATAAGTTATATAAAACCATATTTCCCACTTGCTCAGTTGGATATGTAAGTAATGCAGTCCCACTGGCTATCTCTGAATATGCCACATGAGAGTCTATGTGCCTAGATTAGAAAGGTTCATAATCATGTTCTTGTCCTAAACAAGAGACGGGAGATACTTAGGGATCTCCTTCCAGCATCCAGCAGAAGCCTAGAAGTGCTTCCTTAGTGTTAAGGGTTAGTTCCAGATCCTCTCACCTTGCGAGGTGTTCCAGGCTCCCTAGATGACTTCTGTAGCAATCACACTTTTGTCAAAGAAAAATGTCATGGCTGCATCCATTATAGGATGCAAAGCTGAGCCCCTGCCCACGCACTGCCAAACCCACAGTGCTTCCTCCTGTCAGGAGTAGGCCATTTCTGGGTTGCCAGGGTCAGAGCTCTTTAAGAGAACTTCCTTGAACTGCTTGGGTTTAGTCTGGATTAAGAGGAATCACAAATCCAGGTATTAGCAGGAACGTATTTATACAGACCGATGAAGATACACCCCAGCTAGAAACGCTACCTGATGAAGGTAAAAAGGCTTTGATCAGGTCTTAGCTCCAGCGTGGCCACTATGGTTCATGACTTTGTTTTACAAGCAAGCTCTCTGTGCACTGAAGGCCTGTGGATGTTCTGAACTTGAAAATAAGAACAACAGAAAGTGGTCCCTTTCTTGCTTAATTGAAAGTAAGAATCAATATAGATCATATGGCATTTAGGCAAGATATTTATTTCTCTTCTTTCAAACTGGGAGATTTGTGTGTGTCCCAGTGTGTTAACCATCAGGAGGATGAGCAGGCATAGCTTGGTCTCACACAGATGGGTGGTCTTGGAAGAAGACCAAACCTGGAGTTGGAAGGTCTACGCTGGCCGTCCTGTGGAAATGTCTTGGTGTTATTCTAGATTGAATGTTTTGGGCCAACACATATCTTTGACTTTGTGCCCGAAGCCTCTGCTATTTACTCTGTGAATAAAATGAAGGTCAAAGTGCAATACCATGATTTGCATGTCCTGGCAAACTCCCTGCCTTCTGCGTGGGAGGGCTGGAGGTGCAGAGCAGCAGAGTCACATGGGAGGGGCTCAAATGCTGCGCCTCCAGAGCAGTCTTTTGAATTGGGTGGGTGGGGTGGAGTGGGCCACATAGGCCTGGTCCTACCCTGTTAGTCCTTTGTCCCACTGGCCTCTGTGACCTTGATAAAGGGACATGGACTTCCCTGGACTTAGAAACACACTGGACTGACTTGTTTGTTGGCAGGGGAGGGGCAGAGTGAATGTAAACTGGGCTGTGATTTGGTGGCTGTAGCAGCAGCACAGAGGTCCAGCCAGCAAAACCTCCCAGCTGGGGAGCTGGTGGGCTGGGTGCTCCCTTCCCAGAAGCACAGTCTGCAGGACACAGCAGCCCAGCAGTGTTTCCAGAGCCCAACCCTGTGGACTGAGGATAAGTTGCTCCTAAAGAGAACCCTTCTAAGGCTCCTTCTCTGAAAAAAATAGAGGAGAATGGCCCTCAAGATAGGAAGCAGGATTAGGAGTTGAGGTGTGTTCCTTACACTTTGTTTTCCTTTCCTTCAGACTCCGGAAATGGCCAAATTTAGTGCCAGATTTTAAGGTTTTCTCCTACACTGTAAAGTCCTTTAGCCATCCTCTAAGTCCTTTGCCACCAACTGTGTACATCTGTAGCCTTGTGTAGTGATGCTGTGGGAAAATTAGGAACAGAGCTGGTCTTGGGGGGCGTGGCTTGTCCCTGTCACCCCTTTGTGAAGGCAGCAGAGAAGCCAAGGCTGGAAGGAGCACGTGACACAGAGGAACGAGGCACTCTGATGAACAAGAGGAAGGCACCCTTGCTGGGGAAAGAGGAGAGCACTCTATAAGGCCAGTGGCAAATTATTTCAATTTTCTCTTGCATACCCCCTCTTCTGGGAAAAAAGTCCATTACTCTGAATTCCAGATGGCAGAGTTGATTCCTCAAAAGGCCACAGGAATGTGCCCTGGGATCCTCCAACTAATCCAGTTCACCTCTACTCTCACGGTGAGTATTTACATCTGGAAACCACTGCCTTACCCTATCAGTGAGTCTCAGTCACAGTATCTTAGACCTTCCAACGTCTTTCAATAGTTCTGAATCACAAAAAAGAAGAGAAATGTTGGCTTTTAAATAAAAATTGGCATTCAAAGAAAGGAGTTAAGGAAGCACATCAATACTATATAAATATTAAGCATTGGCCAAGATGAAGATATAATCCATTATTGTTTTCAATTGGAACAGAAAATAGCTCTTACCAGAACAAAACGCTGTCCCTCAGAGGTAAATTAATGTTTTTGTCTTGTACAGACTTGAAATTACCAATAACTTTCAAAAGACAAAACCCTCCAAAACAAATAAATAAAACAAAACAACGAAGAGCTCTTAATGTCTTACAGCCGTATGAGGTCTGAGCACACCCACCTGCACATCACACACGTTCCTGGGTGTGGCCAGTGCTCCAGCCCTTTTACTCCACCTCCCTTTGCTCAGAGTCTGCTGCTGTCCTTCAGTTCACTTGGCAACTCATATTATGTGCATAACACCAAACACTTATCAAGCGTGGAAGAATCATGTGACCTGTGGTAGAGGCTGCAATTTGTCCCCCTCCATCCTTTCTACCATTTTGTGGACACTAATAAAATCCCCAATCATTTTCTGGGCATGGAGCCATTTAGGATACAGTTAGGCGTGGCCGTTGGGCATTCAGGGTGCATTGTGAACAGATGCGATGAGCCCATCTGCCCAGCTATATTCGTAAAAAGGAGGATGCACCCTTTGCTCCTTCTCTTTTCATGGAAAAAGGAGACGTCTGGAAGAAGGCAGTTCCCTGGGGAAACCAAAGAGCAAAATCAAGAAAACCTGGGTTTCCGACACCAGTACACAGGGTCAGACGTTCCCAGATGTTCTCATTCACAACACAGTAAATGTCTATAGTGTAATTTTTCACATTGCTCTAGGCCAAAAGCAGTTGCATAAAAATTCCGTTTTTATGTAGCCATATCCAAACAATTTAATATTTTTTACATCCTAATAACTTAAAAGTCCTTTGAAAACGAATAAACAAATTGAAAGAAATAAATATTCATTTGCACTTTTGAATAACCACATCACTTACTAGTGGTGCATGTGCACCTATGGGGCACTATACAGCTTCTTAAGCCTTGGGATCACATTGGACAACAATAATGTCAATCATTTGCCCTTTATCAGAGCAACCATCAAACCCATCACATTATAGGAGAACATTACAAGCCCCAAAGTATAATTCTGAATTACCTCAAGCTAGTACTTCCCTTGGGTGTCTAGCAAATGTCAAGTATCGTGATGTTTTCTTCAACCGTGTCACATTTAGTATTTGGTGCATGGCTTGGGAACCCCTGGAGGGGGCATCCCTGTTAGCCTTGAATAGCTTATACATCTTATGTAAGAGAAAATCTAATTTCAATTGCCTTTAACCTACTCCAGTTTATTATCTACAAGAGCATACCAACATTGATCCTACTTAATTGATGGTTCAAAACAAAAAGCATCAATGTAAGCCAGGTGCCATGGCTATCGCTACCAGCTGCTTGGGAGGCAGGAGGAATGGAAATTCCAGGCCAGCCTGGGCCACTTAGCAAGACCCTTTCCTGAGAATAAAAACAGAAAAAGGGCTGGGGGTACAGTTCAATGTAGAGCACTGGCCTCCCAAAAGCAAAAGCAAAGCCCTGGGTTCAAAATCTAGCCCGCACATACCAACAGTAACAACAAAAACCATAGAACTGCGACTGGGCACTTGCACCTGAAAGTCCCACGCATGCGCACATCTCCACTTCCTGCCCTGCTGCTGCCTTCTGACCTCGCTGGCTGGTGCTGTTCCTGTAAGTTGTTTCCCTTTTCTTCTCAGTTTTTTCTTCTGCCTGGTAATTTGTTCCCTTTCACTAACTGCTGGCTCTGGGGCAGCTGCCTTGCCTGATTTCTGTCACCTTCTCCTCCAGGTACTTCCTGGGCCTACTCCCTAGCAATACCCTGCTGCAGGTGACATAGTGGTTTGTATGGAAAGCACAAAGATTGTGTGCAAAACCTTTACGTACTGTATCTACTTTTCTCTCCTCACCACCAGCGTGCTTCCCCACACAATCAAGGAGTGTTTAAATGCTGGTTACAAAGCAAGACTCTCGGTTTCGCAACAGACTGCGTCCTCTGAAGGCTGGCTAAGAGGTGCAGTAATCCCCTGCTAGCTCTCCCCCAACCCCACCCCAGTTTCTGGTCTTCATTTCCAAAATGCACACTTTGCAGTTTGAAGCCTAAGTTGGTCATGAGAACCTTCAGCTAAGAGCATGCAAAGCCAAGCTCCAGGGTGAGCCCAACCACATGACTTTGGAGAAGACTTTCCCTCCCTTTGCTGTCCTTTCAGGAAGGTGCTGCTCCTCCACTTCCGCTGTGCAGCTAGAGGGGACACATGCCCTCTCAGTGGATTCCACAACCGGAGTACAGCAGAGCCTCATGATGTCGATTCCCCCAAGTCCCACAGAAAGGTTTGCTCTCCAGTTCTAAGGCAAATGGCCATGATCACCACTTTCCTTTTATAAAAAAATTTTTTGATGCATTATAATTATACATAATAGTGGATTAGTTATGTCATCTTCACATATGCACATAACAGTTCTATCAACCTCATTCCCCAGTATCTTCCTTTTCCCTCCCTTTCTCCCTCCTCTGATCCACTTGTTCTACTCTACTGATCTTCCATTATGATGATGATGATGATTATTATTTTAATTTCTGTATTATAATTATATAAAAGCAGAATTTATTGTGGTATATCTGTACATGGGCATAGCATCATTTGGTAGATTTTGTTCTCCAGTATCTCCCCATCCTCTCATCTTCTCTCCCTTGATTCCCTTCTTCAATTCCATTGGTCCCCTCCTATTTCCTTAAGATCCACACCACCTTCTCTCTCTCATTCTATCATCTATCATCTATGTATCATTCTATCTATCTACGTATCTATCATCTATGTATCATTCTATCTATGTATCTATCATCTATGTATCTATGTATCTATATCGATCTAGCATCTGTTTTTAGCTTCCACATATGAGAGAAAATGTTTGACTCTTGACTCTTTGAGTCTGGCTTATTTCACTTTCCTTTTGAGGTCAGTCATTTTCCACGTGATCTTTTCTAGTTGGCTTCCTCCATTTGTGCAGTTAAAAATTCAGTGAGATAGTAACTCGTTCCCTTAGACGCTGGCTATTAATGCCCAACAGGGTGTTTCCAATGCCCTCTGATGTG
Source organism: Aplodontia rufa (assembly GCA_004027875.1). Classification (NCBI taxonomy): domain Eukaryota; kingdom Metazoa; phylum Chordata; class Mammalia; order Rodentia; family Aplodontiidae; genus Aplodontia; species Aplodontia rufa. The sequence goes on along the minus strand of PVKS010009999.1, from coordinate 48,696 downwards.
TCAGCTTCTGTGCAGAGCATGAGCCCAGCAGAAGATGTCTTATTTACACAGTTCTAGAGGCAGGATAATCCTAGTAACTGAAGTAGCTGAGAACCTTTCTCTGCTCACTTTCCAAAAACCTCTTTTCCTTTGGAATGCTTCTTCAGTGAAGCATTTATTTTTTTTGGGGGGGGGTACTGGATTGAACCCAGGATTGATTAACCCCTGAGCCACATCCCCAGCCCTTTTTTTTATTTTTTTAGTTTGAGACAAGGTCTTGCTAAGTTGCTGAGACTGCCCTTGAACTTGAGGTCCTCCTGCTTTAGCTTCCTGAGTCACTGGGATTACAGGTGTGTGCCACCACGCCTGGCAACATGATGGTTTCTTTTGAAGAAAAGCTTTGTAGCACATCAGGCCTGAGCTCCTAGGCTTGGTACATATGATCACTGTCTTTGATCACAGGGTTACTGCAGGATTGTAGATAGTGCAGGTGAAGTGATTTGCTCCATGGCTAATAACATTCCCTGACTTATACCTGGGTATTTTCTCCCAACCCTCACCCCAATCTTGGTCTTTATTCCAAAAATGCAAATCTATTTAAATAACAAGCTAAGCAGATACCAAATGGGAAGGAAAATACACCACTTTAAAAAAAATATGATGAGGGGGTTTGGGAATTTAGCTCAGTGGCAGAGCACTTGCCTAGCATGCACAAGGCCCCGAGTTTGGTCCTCAGCCCTGAAAAAAAAATATAATGAGGGGCTGGAGTGGTGGCTCAGAGGTTCTCACATTTGCCTGGCATGTGCAAGGACACAGGATCAAAACCCAGCACCACGTACACAATGAAGTGTCAGAATGAAAACCAAGTAAAAAAACTAAATAGAGTTGATTCATTCTCTCTCTCTCTCTCTCTCTCTCTCTCTCGCTTTCTCTCTCACTGTCCTTTTGTCTCTTAAAAAAAAAAGTTATTTTGATAGGCTCAGTGGTAGTGTACATGTTTAGCATGCACAAGAGACCCTGGGTTTGATCCCCAGCAGCCCCCTCCCTCATTTTTTAAAAAAGTTATGATGATATATTTCAAATCCAAGTACTTGTTTCTGGGGAGTCTCCTGCTTTGGCATGCAGTGCACGCAGCTAGCACTGAACTCTGTTTTCTGCTGTTTGTTTTTTTTTTCCTAGACTGCCTTCCTCATCAGATCCTGAGTTCCATAAGGATGTCACAGTTGTCTCTCGCACAAAGGCATTTGGTGAGTGATCAGTTTGTGTTCATTTGACATGAACGCTCTCCTCATTGATCTGGGTCAATGAAAGTTGAAGAAACAGTGAAGGAAGTGAAGTAGTTACCTCCCCAGCCCCACTCAGTTCTCCTTTCTTCTTCCTTCCCATGATGTCCTCATTTCCCTTCCTTTCTCAGAGGCAATAGAACAGCTTGTACAGTAAACAGAATAAACACCTAAACTTCCCATTCTTGGCTTCCTTTGGAGGTAGATTTGATTTAGAACTTCAGCTACCAGGTGCTAGGCACAGGGTCATGCCATGGAAAGTGAGAAGAAAGGCTTATCCCAGTTTTTGGTGGAGTCGTGAACATGCAGAAATATGTCTCCATTTGGCCACTGTGGTAGACATTACCAATGTTTCCCAATACTTCCTGGTACACATAGGAATTATCTTTTCCTGTCCTCTTTAAGTTGAGTGTGACTTATGTTGACCAATAAAATGTAGAACATAAATATTAAGAGCTGGTAAGTGATTTTCCACACAATTTTCCCCAATAATAATTATCATGGTCATATGTAGAAGTATGTGTTTCTATAGGGGCATCACAAGATTGTGAAAAGCCTGAATTATTGATCTGTCTTATAAGGAGAGCCACCCAGATCCACGATGGACTTTATATGTGTAAGAAATAAATATTTGTTCTTTTAAACCAGTAGGAGATTTGGGGATTATTTTGTTTTAGAAGCATATCTTGGCCTGTCTTGACTGATATGACAATCTTCTATGCTTTTCTCAGTCCGATCATATTTTGATTGCTTATTAAACACAAGATATCTTTGAAAGCAAAAGTCAGACTAATGGCTTATTATTATTATTATTTTTAAAGAGAGGGAGAGAATGAGAGTGAGAGAGAAAGAGAATCAATTTTATTTAGTTGTTCTTGTGGCTTTCGTTGCTATGACACTTCGTTGTGTGTGTGGTGTTGGGGTTTGAACCCAGGTCCTTGCACATGTAATGACAACATATTACTTTCAAAATTGCTTAAAAGGGGGACTGGAGCGGTGGCTCAGCAGTTACAGCGCTTGCCTTGCATGCGCAAGTACGCAAGTTCAAACCCCAGCACCACGTACATCAACAGAGTCTCAGAGCAACGAAACCCATGTGAAAAATTAAATAAACATTGATTCTCTCTATCTCTCTCTCTCACTGTTCCCTCTTTCTTTAAAAAATAAATAAATAAAACCTCTTAAAAAATTGCTTAAAAGGCTTCACAGGAAAAAATGTCACTGGGGAGCAATTGCTTTCCTTGATCTTTCCCCAACTCTCAACTTGCCTCCCTTCCTCAGATGTTTGGAACTTCCTGCACTTTGTGGCTCAGAATACCATATATGGGATCCACCAGTATTGGCCTTAGAAATTCCAGTGTCGCCCTTCCAGTTCATTTTCTCATCCTGTCTGAGCTGCCTCCACCTCAACACATTCTTCTCAGCTGGAGGACTAGAGATAATGGAGAGGTGCTAGGGTTGCCCGTGGAGATGAATAAGCTAATTCCTTGCACTTGTGAGATCAAAGCCCCTGGACAATCAGCTGCCCTCCCTTGTTGGATGCTTGACTTTCCTGAATGTAAAGAAGAGATATAATCCTCAATGACTGTTGGCATTGGCTAATTCTGGACCCATAGCCACTTTCATTTCCAGAATTACCAAGATGGTGATTATGAGGCTCAATGTAAAAAAACATGACAATGTTTACTTATGGTCAGTCAATAATTCAACTTGCAATCCGTTTCAGAAGAAATTTTAATCACTGATATTTATGTTTACTGTAAATCACCAATATTTTATTCTATAGTTCACTGTATGCTAGATTTTCCTTGACTGATCCTAGGGATTGGAGTGGGGAGAAACTACAGTAAGTTAAGAATAGAGTCTGGGTCTTCGTAAATGGAGAGATATACTATCTTCATAGACTGGAGGATTTAATATTGTTAAGATGCCTGTTCTCCATAAAATGATCTATAGACTCAACACATTTATAAACAAAATTTCCTTAGATCCTTCTGTAGAAATTGATAATTATATTCTAAAATGTATATGAAATGCAAAGAATCTAGAAGAGCCAAAGAAGATTTGAGAAGGATAAACAAAGTTGGAACAATTACACTTCCTGATTCCAAGACTTAAAGCTACAGTAATCAGGATAGTGTGAAATCGGTGAAAGGATAGACATACAGACCATTGGAAAGGCTATTATTAACTCAGGCCTATTAATATATTGTTAATTGGTTTTGACTCAGGTGCCAAGGGAAGATATAGTCTTCCTATGAAATGATACAGAAACAACTGGATATCTATCTGGGGGAAAAATGAATCTCAATCTTTATCTCCTTTATCAAGGTGATACAAGAATCATCTTGAGATGGAACACAGATCTAATTATAAGAGTTAAAACTATGAAACTTCAGGACGAAAAGGTAGGAGTAAAACCTATGATATTTGGTTAGGCAAATTGTCACATATTCATTCAAGGGAATACTGCTCAGCATGACCAAAGAACAAACTATGGAACATGCAACATTATGATAAATCTCAAAATCATGATACCAAGTGAAAGAACAAATGTGAAAGATTACATGTGTGCTATTATATCTATATGAATTTTGGAAAAGGCAAAGTTATTGTAATGGAAAGCAGAACAAAGTTTGGCTGGGCCCAGGGCAATAGGACTGACTACAAAGGGGACAAAGGAACTTTTTGAAAGTAAGTCTTGATTGTGGTGATGGTTCCAGGATCGTATGCCTTTGTTAAAACTCATTTGACCCTTACATACAGATACGAATCAACATAGCAGCCCAAGACAGCTATTCTTAAGATCTGGTTGCAAGGAATCTGGGAAATTGGGTTTCTGGAAAGTTCTCACTGTTCCCTAACTAAGGAAGATGGATGGCTGGGCCTAGATGGTTTGGAGTTGGTACATGTTAGGCAAGGGTGCCTATATGACCAGCCCCCAATAAAACTTCGGGTGCTGAGTCTTTAATGGGCTCTCTGGACAGAACATTATACATATTGTACTTGTGTCCTAAGGCTGCTGTAAAAAATTGCCACAAACTGGGAAGCTTAGAACAATAGAGATTTATTCTCTCACAGTTTTGGAGGTCAAAAGTCCAAAATAAAGGTATTGATAGAGGGGCTAGAATGGTGGCTCAGCGGTTTTGGCACTTGCCTGGCAAGCACAAGGACCTGGGTTCAAACCCCAGTACCATGTACACAACTAAGTGTTGGAGCAACTAAGGCCATGTGAAAAACTAAATAAAGTTGTTTCTCTCTTTCTCTGTCTCACTGTCCCTCTCTCTTTAAAAAAATAATAATATTAAAGGAATTGATAGGGCTGAGCTCCCTCCAGAGGCTCTAGGGTAGGTTCTGTTCCTTGCCTCTTCCAGCTTCCAGCAGTTTCCTGAGCATGTGGCTATATCACTCCAATTTGTTTTCACTGGTCACATTTCCTCCTCCTCTTCTCTGTGCCTGTCTCTCTTCTACGTGACTTATAAGGACACTTGCTGTGGGATTTGGGTGCCATCCTCAAAATTCAGGATGATCTCTTCATCATGATGTAGTTAATTATATCTACAAAGTCCGTTTTACAAATATTGTCATTAGAGAGTCAGACACAGATATATCTTTTGGGGCCCACACTTACTACACATTACACACATATTCTTGTATTTTTGTTGCTGGGGAAAGAGTGTGCAGTATGTGATAACTCCTGGGAGGGAGAGAGCATCAGAGAGTTTGGGGGGAATAAAGACGGAGGAGGAGGAAGAGGAGGAGAAGGAGGAGAAGGAGGAAGAGGGGAAGGAGAAGGAGAAGGAGAAGGAGAAGACAGGCAGGGCTGTACCTGGATTCCTCCAGATTCCTCCTGCTTTTTTTCTCTCATGATCCTGCTGTGTACCTTACTATATCATTATAATCGAGTACTTAGCTTAGGATACAACTCTTTTGAGTCCTTTTAACCAAGAGAGAGAGGGACAGTGAGGGAGAAAGAGAGAATCTTTTTTATTTAGTTTTTCGTGTGGCCTTCATTGCTCCAACACTTCATTGTGTACGTGGTGCTGGGGTTCGAACCCGCATCCTTGCACATGCAAGGCAGGCACTGTAACTGTTGAGCCACTGTTCCAGCCCCCTAGTCGATCTCTTAATATCAGGATGGTCTTTGCTCCTCCTCACCCTGACCTTAAAGTGGGGAATTTTGTTTGGTGCATAAATTATACCTAAGTAATGTCATAAGGAAGTTAGTGTGTGGGGAAAAGAGACATGTGCTGGCCCCTCATAGTAGTTCCTTTTAAGTAACTGTAACTAAACCCTCAATACCTTAGCCCTTTCCTGAACTATACAACTTCTAACAGCCTACTCCTCACTTCCACCCAAGCACTGTATAAAACACTTTTTAACATTATCTATTATTTTGAATCACATACATTTATATTTTTAAATATATTTGCCAAGGACTTAAACACAAGAAATGAACCGGTTTCCTGCCTTGGCATTTGGTCTGTTGGGGAGAAAACCCCAAAAGTCCAGAGGCAGATTGGCCAGACTTCTTGGGCTCCTTTGAAGTCAAGTTTATTTTTGGGATACAGCCCAGCTGGGTACTTAGGGCGTCTCCAAGAATTATAGCTTCTTAACTCCTGAAGATAAGTAGGTCAGTTCTTCAACTTGGCAAATTAGCTAGCTTTCGAGACTAAACTATCCTAATAAAACCTCTGGTTGAAATTTAGTGATGCAGACCAAGCTGTCAGCCAGCTTTATGCTAGTGAAATATTTATCCCTGTCTCATATTTGTTGGCAGCACTACAGTACTAAAATCATTGCAAATGTAATAACAGATCTTGTGAGGCAGCTTGAAATAAAAGGAGAGTATTGGCCTATGGAGCGGGTGGCAAGGGACTGTTCAGCTGGCCACTGGCATGAGGTGCTGGCATGCTTGTTGCAGGCTGGGCACGAGCAGGGGGTCAGGAGAGAGAACCATTCTGGCTGGTATGGGCATCTGTCTAGCAGGGATTATTTTCAGTTCCAAGCACAAGGCTTCCACCCAGCTCTGGTCAGGAGCCAAGAATTGGGAAAAGGACCCACAGTCTTTGTTGTGTGGAGAAGGGAGAAGGCACAAGCAAGCAGCCTTGGAAGAGTTGAGGGAGCATGTGACACGGCTTCAATCCAGAAGAAATCAGTTACTCACAGACTCATTCATTTCTTTCTCTTAGCTGAATGTAGTCAACTTCAGTTTTGATTTCAGAAAGTGTGATGGATCCTCTGATGTCTCTTGAAATGTTTTTGTCTCTTCCTTCCTATTCCCCTTGCTGATTAGGATCCAAGATGGAAAGATCAGGTGGACAAGATGACATCCCCAGTGCAATCCTTCTTCCCTTTCCTCATTCCCAAATTTCTTCTCAGTACTAGACTGGCCCTGCAGTCGGAGTAGATGACAACCACCAGCTGGAAAGCCCTCTGATCTATAGCGTCCCTTCTTATTCTGGGGTAATGCCAACAACACTAGCATTGCAAATGGTTGTTCCAGAATCTTGGTCTTCCCCCTTTAAATCCAAAGGCCTGTGAAAGGGAAGATAAAAATCACCCATACAATATAAGGCTTCTCTTAGGATGTAGTCCCACTCTAAGAAGAACATTCCACAGCCATCACTGGTGGTTCTATGACATTAGAAAGTCATGTTCTGTTTCTTATGTCTCAGTTTTCCTATCTGTCAGCCATTCAGCCATACAGATAACACCTACTCTATGCTCTTTACAGACTTTTTTTTTTTTTATGGGACTGCAACCATCACAGTGAAGGAGCTTAGCTTTTGCTAGAATGGCCATGCCTCTCTCTCCTGCCTTTCCTACCGTGGTTTCTTGGATGTACTTGCACATACTTAGATGTCAGTGAGTAGCTGGGACATAGAGATCCCTAGACATATGCAGGTGAATGGATCAAAAAAGATGAACTTAGGAAATTTCCCTTTATCCATTCAAACATTCACTCATCCAGACTAGCCAGTAGTGTCCTGAAGCACCTCTTCCCAACTCTTTATCCAGTAACACTTTGACACTGTCCATGGTGGGAGTATATACATCACAAAAATCTATTAGCAACTATTACAAATCAAGGCTTCTTTTTTTGGAGAGCTGGTTACACATTTATCTGCCTATCACTGATCTTTTTCTACTCATCTAGCTATCCATCTGTCTGTCCATTTGTCTACCCATCCATAAATCCATCCATATATACATCTACCTACCTGCTTGCCTATCTGTGCATTCACTGAGGCCCGGGGTGGGGATCTGGTTTGCACAGAAGAAGGCTTACCACCTGTTTTGGTCTGCTCATATTAGATAGCCTTTGCTCCAGGACAGTTAGTCATCAGCAGCAGCACCCAGAGTGGAGTGGGGTCAGGGGTCAGGTATAGTCAGGATTGCCTGGAGAGGAGGTATGGGAGATGAAGTTTCTCCTGGGCTTACCATTCCCGCTTGGTTTCTGTCTTTACCTTCCAATCCTCTTGACCCTTCTCTTTTGCTTTGCTGAAATCCTCCTCACTGATCTGGATTTGTCTCTTCCCTTATTTCTCACCGGCCTGCTCTGGTCCATGAAGTAATAAAAATATCGCAATTGGGGGAAAAATCCAAACTAATATTTAAAAACAAAAGCACATTGTAAACTAGGCGACAGATTTGGGGTATGGTTTTCAGGCATGTCTGGAGTTTTTCGCCATTCTCTATTCTTTCCGTTTCACCATTTGACAACTTTGTGAAATCTGTTTTCTTTTGATAGACAGTACTCTCTCATACCTCCATACACCCAGGAGTCAGATAGTATTCCCTCCCTAAGTGATAGGGATAGTGCTTCCCAAGTGAGCAAAGCCCCTCCAAAGATCATGGTCCCACTGGAATGGTCATCACCTGAGGCAGAGCCTGGGCAGTGATTAAGTCTAGGGAGATATTTAAGTGTAAGGACATAGGGACATGAGGGGCCAAGGGGCTTCATAATCAAAAGCTGATGATCTGATGCTGCTGGTCTGATAATCACACAGGTGGCCGAATATGGAGATGGGTTACATAGAGAGGGCAGGCAATGGCTGGGAAGATAGGTGAGGGCCATTGGAAAATGAGTGACTGGAGTCACTGCCTGTCAGCTGGTAGGTTTTAGAAGCTTGCCAATGTTGAGATTCTAGAAGGTTCTTTTCACTTTCCTTTGCCTCAAACACTGCTGGCTGAAATAAAGGTTGTTTTTCTTTTCTTTTTTCCTAACTGTAAAGGAGATTGGCAGGACTCTGGGAGAAAGTTCATGGAAATCATTCCAAGTGACATTTGGGCATGTTTTACATGGGGGTTGCCATTTCATTCAACTACCAATTTATTGCACTTAAAATGTGTGTATAATTTATAATATGTAATATGTGGTATTGTATATAATTTATTATATGTGATATGTGGTGGTAAAATATATGTATATTTTGCCTTATACAGGGATGTTTCATCAGAATTACCAGACAAAGCACTTTGGGAATCATTGAAAAACCAAAATTTAATCAAAATCTATCAACCTAAAATTTTAAGACTTGAGAGATTAGAACTTGCATTATATCTGAACCTAAGGCTCCAATTTTAATTGGTTTTTAGTCAAATACAGAGAGCATGCCTCAACTCCCAGAGGCAGATGATGTAATGGGACAGGTTTTTTTTTCAGCTGGCTGTGCTTCTCTCAGTCTTTGTTCTAGCAAATGCTGGAATCCAAAAACCAAGGGGGAAAAGATAAGAGAAAAAGAGCAGAGATGCCTAGAGGTAATAGTCTTGTGGATTTCACTGGGCATTTTTCTTTGATTACTGAAAAACCAGAGAAAACCCCTCCATTCTTACTGATGAATAATCATCAGGTTGACCCTACCAAGTTCCGCTGAGAAAACCAGACTCCAAGCAAAGAATGGGGATTTTCCTCTGGCTCAGCAAAGACTTACTAAGTACCTTCAGTGTGCTAAGGGCTGGATTTACCCAGGTGTATGAAACTTATGTCTCCCTTCAAAGAGTTTGCAATCTATTTAAGGAGAACAAACTATAAAGGGGAAGGAACATTAATGATAATTGAGGATCTACTTCCATCATTCATCTGTGAAAAGTTTCTGAGTCTTCATTAGGTGCCAAATATTCTATGTGCTGAGGATATAAGAATTGAAAACATGGGTGTGGCACCTGCTCTGATGAAGGTTTCATTCCAGTGAAGGAGACAAACATATTACTTAGAATGCTATGCTGGTAAGATGATGCTTTCTCAAAAACTTAAACATAAAACTACCATATGAACCAGCAATCCTACTTCCAGGTATGTAGCCAAAGAATTGAAAGCAGGGATTCAAACAGATATTTCAGCACTAACGCTCACAACAGCAGCATTATTCACCATCGCCAAAAGGTGGACATAACTCAAGTGTCTATTGACTCATGAATGAATAAATAAAATGTGGTATGTTCGCTGGGTGTGGTGGTGCATGTCTGTAATCCCAGTGGCTCGGAAGGCTGTGGCAGGAGCATATTAGCAATTTAGCAAGGCCCTGAGAAATTTAGTGAGATCTTGTCTCAAAAATTTATGATTTTTAAAAGGGATTGCAATCTGGCTCAGTTGTTAAGTGTCCCTGGGTTCAATCTCTAATAAAATAAATAAATAAATAAATAAAATGTGGTATGTTCATATAATTGAATATTGTTCTATATTTAAAAGGAATGCAGTTTATATATTCTATAACATAGATGAATTTTAAAAACATTATTCGAAGTGAAATCAGCTACATACAGAAGAATAAATGCATGTTTTCACTTATGTGAGGAACCTAGAATAGGCAAATTCATAGAGACAGAATGCATAATAGAGGTTCCCAGGGGCTGGGAGAAGGGCTTATGGAAAGTTAACTCTTGTTTAGTGGGTACAGGGTCCAATATGGAAAGTTAAAAAGTCCTGAGAGTGTATAATGTGATGGTTGTGCCACATGGTAAATGTGCTTAGAGTCACTGAATTGTATATTTAAAATGGTTAAAATGGTCAATTTTATGTTGGGTATATTTTACCACCACAACAATGCCTTGGTAACAACTCTAGGAGGGCAAGAGGGGGACTGGATGCTGATTTTTAGATTTGGTGGCCAGACACAACCTTTCTGAGGAGATGTCATTGAAGCTGAAATCTGAGTGTCAAGAATAAGAAGCAGGAAATGGACAACCAGAAGCAGAAGCATTTCCAGCAGATGGGACAATTAGAGCGAAGACCAGAAGGGAGGAAAAGGCTGGAACAGAGGTACAGAAAGAAGGCCAGAGAGTGGAAAAAGTGTGAGGGGGTGAGTGGTCAAGGTGAGATCTCTCAGTGTTAAACAGAGGGCTCTTGAAGTCAGGGTGAGGGTTTGGGCTTTATTCTATGTACTAGAAGTTCATTTGGAGCATTTTAAAGCACAGAGCATGATTTGGTTCACAAGATCACTAAGGATTATGTAGATAACAGATTGGTAAGAGATGAAACTAAAGCTGGAAACTAGTTTGGAAGATATTACCATAGTGTGGGTATACAGTAATGGTGGCTGGGCCCAGAGTGAATTTGGGATGGATTAGGAGGAAGAATTGACAGAACTTGCTAACAAGTTGAATGTGAGGACAAGGTGAGGGGGAAAAAAGAATCTGGGATTCATCCTTGATGTTTCCAACTGGAGCAGCATGGTCGATCATGGCTGTCGATTGGGACGCTAAGATGAGGGGCATGTTTGAGGGAGGGTGATAAGTCAAGAATTCCCTTTTGAACAGGTTAAGTTTGAAAGTATATGGCAAGTATATGGATGTGTTGAGCAAGCAGTCAGATGTATAATTTTGGAGTTCAAGGAGAGAATAGGGTTGAGGCTTTACTTGGAGTTTCTTAAGATTTTGAATAATATTTATTAAAAGATGAGAGTGAATGAAATCACCAGTGGGGACAAGTGTCATGGGCCAAGTCTGAGCCCCTCCCACCATGTTTCTAAGTCATTAAGCCCTACCCACATTCCATCCAGACTGACTTACACACCTAAGTGGGAAGACAACAACTAAAGTATTTCAGAGAGAGAGAAGGAAGAAATAATAATTTGATTTGAGAAACTTTAGATGGATTAATGGATGTAACATTTCACCTGGGACTTAAGTTATAGGTAGAGAGACATTTATGAGGAGGAAGGCTGGCAAAAATGGTTCCAGGTGGGAGGAGTAGTGTGAGCAAAGACTAAGTAAGGAGCTTAGATGTTTTTTTTTTTTTTAACCAAGATTTAATTTGAAGGTCTTAGAAAAATGTAGAGACAGCTGGGTGGGTGGTACATGCCTGTAATCCCTGCAACTCTGGAGGCTGAGGCAGGAGGATCTCAGCAACTTAAGTGATGCCCTCATCAATTTAGTGTCTCCAAAAAGATAATAATAATAACAGGTTGGGAATGTGGCTCAGTGGTTAAGCAACCCTGGATTCAATCTCAAGCCCTGGGACAAAAAAGAAAAAAGAAAAGGAAACGTAGAGCCATATGTTTCACAGTAGGGTGCTAGATACCAGTGACACAGGAACACAAAGAATAGTCATTTTCCTGAACACCATTTTGCTCAGTGATATATTTAAAGCCAAGATATTCAGAATACTATCATTTAATATGTAATCAATGTAAAAATCAAAATTTTTGACACTATTCCATCACTTTAACAGTCTCCTCCTCTTTTTGCTCTTGTTAATGTTCTCTCTCCTCCTCTTTTTCCTCTCCTCCTCTTTCTTTTGAATTGTGTTAAAATACACATAACATAAAATTTACATATTGAAAATACATAAAATAAACGTATTGAAAACAATGGTTTTTTTTAAATAAATGTAGATGCCTGTTTAATGTAAGACAACATTTTCATAGATTTTCCAGGTATTTCAGGTTCTAGATAGCTGCCTGTGTCTGCCTAGTAAGCCTCCATCCACATATATGTGCACCTAGTTTCCACTTGTTAAAGAACATTTCATTGAAAAAGTTTGAGAATGACTGAATTGTAGATGATATAGATTGTTATCAGATAATTCCTATGTCAACCTTCTTTTGCTATTGATTTTTATTAGAAGGATTTTTCTGAATTTTATCTTGTTTTTCTCCATACTTTTAAGTTAGTATCCCTAAATATTTACCAAGCTTTGTTCCTAATGGTAATTATGATGGCTGGCCCATGGCTGGCCATTACATTGTTGAAGATGACTTCATGAGACCAGGAGGTGGCCATGGGCCAGCTGGCTCCGCCCAGACGCATGTGCTCACTCTTGCTCCTTCTCTCACCCCAGGGTGTTGTGTAATATAAAGTCCACTCCCTTTCCCTGATTTAAGCATTTTTCTAAGTTGAAATTTTTAATTTAGATAATTTGCTCAGCAGCACATGGATCCTTCTTCATAATAGATCATATTCTAGTGCACAAAGGAAATGTCAGCAAATATATAAAAAAATAGAAATTATCCCATGTATCCTATCAGACCATGATGCCATGATTCTAGCAATTAATAGCAAAAATTATAACAGAAAATACATTGAGATTGAATAATACCCTATTAAATGAAGAATGGATCTAAGAAGACATGAGAGCAGAAATCAAGAAATTCTTGGATGTGAATGAGAATGAAGACACAACATATTGAAACCTCTGGGACAACATGAAAGCATTCTTAAGGGGAATTTGTAGCACTGAGTGCATATATTAAAAATCAGGAGAGAACATGAATAAATAAGCCTATGCTCCACCTCAGATCCTTACAAGAGGAAGAACAATCTAATCCAAAAGCCAGCAAAAGGCAGGAAATAATCAAGATCAGAGCTGAAATCAATGAAATGAAGAATAAAAAAAAAAAAAAAGAATCAATGAAATAAAGAGCTGGTTCTTTGAAAAACTAAGTAAAACTGACAGACCCCTAGCCAATCTCACTAAAAGAAGAAGGGAAATGAAGCAAATCAACAAAATCATCAACAAAAAGGGAGCGATCACCACTGACACCATGGAAATCCAACAGTTTATGGAAACCTATTTTGAAAAACTATACTCCTCGGGGCTGGAGCGGTGACTCAGCGGTTTTTGCACTTGCCTGGCAAGCAAGAGGACCCGGATTCAAACCCCAGCACCATGTACACAACTAAGCGTTGGAGGAACTAAGGCCATGTGAAAAACTAAATAAAGTTGTTTCTCTCTCTGTCTCTCTCATTGTCCCTCTCTCTTAAAACAACAACAACAACAACAAAAAACAAAACAAAACAAAAAAAAACTATAGTCCTCTAGGGGCTGGAGTGGTCGCTCAGTGCTTATGGTGCTTGCCTGGAACGTATGAGGACACAGGTTTGAACCCCAGTACCACATGCACAGTGAAGTGTCAGAGCAACGAAAGTCATATAAAAAAACTAAATAAAATTGATTTTCTCTCTCTCTCTCACTGTACCTCTCTCTTAAAAAAAAAAAAAACCAACAAAGACACATTAAAAAAAGAAAACTACAGACCAATATCCCTGATGAAATCAATGCAAAAATCCTTAATAAAGTTCTAGCAAACTGCATTCAAAAACATATCAAGAAGATAATTCATCATAATCAAGTGGGCTTCATTCGAGGCATGCAAGGCTGGTTCAACATATGCAGATAAATAAATGTGATTCATCACTTAAACATAATTAATGATAAAAGCCATATGATCATCTCAATAGATGCAGGAAAGGCCTTTGATAAAATCCAACACCGATTTATGCTCAAAACTCTGGAGAACATACAGATCAAAGGAACTTATTAACTATGTAAAGGGCGTATATAACAAACCCACATCTAGTATAATAGTAAATGGAGAAAAGCTGAAAGCATTTCCACTAAACTCAAGAACAAGTCAAGGCTGCCCGTTCTCACTGTTTTTATTCAATATCTTCCTTGAGACTCTAGCCAGAGTGAAAAGGAAGAGAATGATAACAAAATGATAATAGGAAGAGAAGGAGCTGGAGCGGTGGCTCATTGGTTACAGAGCTTGCCTGGCATATGTGAGGATGCAAGCCTGTACCCCAGCACCATGTACACAACAAAGTGTCAGAACAATGAAAGCCACGAAAAAAACAATAAAATTGATTCTTTCTCTCTCTCTCTTTCTCAATGTCCCTCTCTCTCTCTCTCTCAAAAAAGTCATTCTTTATAGATATAGAAAAAGAAATTCTCAAATTCATTCAAAACAATAAGAAACCCAGAATAGTCAAAACATTACTAAGCAAGAAAGATGAAACAGATGATTTCACAGTACCAGATCTAAAACAAAAACAGCATGGTACCGGTATTAAAGTAGGCATGGAGACCAATGGAATAGAATAGAAGATTCTGAGACAAACCCATAAATCTCTAAACATCTGATCTTTGACAAAGGGGGTCAACAAATGGTGGTGGACAAACAGGATAGGCACTTGCATGAAGTTGAAATTATATCCTTATCTTTCATTTTGTATAAAAATCAAATCAAAATGGATCAAGGAAGTAGAAATCAAACCAGCTAAAATACAACTGTTACAAGAAAATAAGAGCAACACTCCAGCATATGGGATTTGGCAATGACTTTTTCAACAAGACTCCCAAAGTGAAATATTTAAAAGTCAAGAATTAATGAATGAGATGCCATTAAATTAAAAAGCAGTTGCTTAGTCAAGGAATTGGTCAGAATTCTCAACAGAGAACCTACAGAATGGAAGATAATCATGGCCTGTGATTCCTCTGACAGGGGACTAATATCCAAAATTTACAAAGAACACAAAATAATATCAAAATCACAAACAATCTGATCAATAAATGGGTCAGAGAGCTAAACAGAAACTTAACAGAGGAAACTGAACAAGCCAATGAATACATGATAAAGTGTTCTAAATCACTAGTAATCAGAGAAATGCAAATCAAAACCACATTAAGATTTCACCTCACTCCAGTCAGATTGGCAAAAATGACGAATATAACAGTAATATATGCTGGAGGGGTTGTGGAGAGAATGGAACACTAGCACACTATTGGTGGAATTGCAGACTGGATTAGCCATTCTGGAAAGCAGTGTGATGACTCCTCAAAAAATTGGGGATGGATCCACCATACCACCCAGCTATCGCTCTCCTGGGTATTTTCCCTAAAGAGCTAGAATCAGCACATTATAGAGACACAGCAAAATCAGTGCTCACAGCAGCTCAATTTATAATGGCTAAATTGTAGAATCAACCCACATGCCCCTCACTGGATGAATGGATCCAAAAGCTGTGGTATATATGTACAGCAGAGTTAGAAACTATTTTGAGGGCTGTGAAGGTAAATGGATAGCAATGGAAAAAATCACGCTGAGTGAAATGAGGCTCAAGGATCAAATGCTTTCCCTCATTTGTGGAGGCTAGAGCAAAACCCAGCCTTGGGTGAAAGATAGTCAGACTCATGGATTAGACCCACCAAGGGCATAGCAACACATAATCTAGGGGAACCATAGATATGTAGAGGGAGGAGGTGGGAGGAGAGAGGGAGGGAGAAGAGGGAGGGAGAAAAGGGAGGGACCTAGGGAGACAATCAACAATGTAGCATACTCTTTACCCCCCTAGAAGCCAAATAATACTTAGGCAACCATTTAATTCTGGAAAATTCACACACATACACACACACACACACACACACATGCACACATAATGTATGTATACATATACATATACATATATATATATACACACACATGTATATACACACACACACACACACACATTTATATCTCTTCTGGGGGGAATCATAGAAGAATTAAGAGACTGGGGTGTGGGTGATGTGGGGATGATTCTGGACTAGGATCAAATGTGTATCATATGTTTATACGCATTTATGATTGTACAACAACTCAACTCCTCAATAAAAAACATATCATTAGAACAATTTACCTTAAAAGTAGATAATTTGTAGATTCACATGCAATTTTAAGAAACAATATAGAAAGATCCTATGTATCTTTTATCTAGTTTCTCCAGATTTTAAAACTATAGTATATTCTTGTAACCAGGACATTACATAGACTTAATCCATTCGTCTTTTTCAGATTTCCAATTTTAACTGTGCTTGTGTGTCGCATGCGCTGTGTTCTATGCAGTTTTATCGCCTGTATCGGTTTGTGTATCTACCCCCACAGTCAAGACACTGACAGTTCCAACACTACAAAGCATCCCTCAAGTTGTCCATTCATAACCACCTCACCTCCCTTACCCTACCCCATCCCATCTATCCTCTAACAACTACAAATAAATATGCCCTCCATTTATAAAATCAAGTCATTATAAAAATGTTACACAAATGGATGCACATAGTATCTGTCCTTTTGAGACAGGTCTCTTTTGCTCACCATTCAATATACAGTCTGACTCCATTTTTTTTTTTATATTATCTATTTTCTAATAGCATTTAAGCCTCATTCTTCTCTCTTTGCCTTCTGCCCCACATCTGGGCAACCTGATAAGGAAACCTGGGTTCCCCTTCCTTTGGCATCGGAGGGAAATTCAAACCATGTGAGTTCATGTACTGGTCCCTAACCACAATGAAAACCTTATGTCCATTTCCTTTTCCTGCTCTTGAGAGTGTTTTTGGACCTGGTTGGGAAGCCTGCCCAGCTGTCTACCAAAAGCCTCATTACATGAGTAAGAAACCTTCTCATTCCCTCTGGATGTGAATGTGATATCATCAGCACTGACGTCCAAACCAACTTTGGGGAATAGTCCTGCTCCTCTGGGATGGCACCCACTCCCTGGGTCCTCAGCCAAGCTGCAGATATCCATAGCTGGCTCCTTTCATTTGCTGAATAGTAGCCAGGGTGTTTAGCCATTTGCCTATCAAAGGACGTTTTTGCCTTTTACAGTTTAGCTCTTTAGAACTTCGGTGAACTTCACGCGCAGGTTTCTGTGTGAACACAGATTTTCATTTCACTGGGATAAATGCCCAGGGGTACGATTGCTGGGTCATATGGTATTTACTGCATTCTTGCTTGCTTGTTTTAAGAAAATGCCAAACTACTTCCCAGAGAAGTGCCATCTTACCCTTGGTCAGCACCATGTGAAGGGTCCAGTTTCCTTACCAACATTTGGTGTCATCACTATTTTTATTTCAGACTCTCTAAAACTGCTTTTTTGTTACCTGCCTCTGCTGATTAATGGCATTGATCATTTCGCTGTGTGCTTCTTTGCCCCCTGTACATCCTCTTCAGTGAAATGTCTCTTCATATCTCTTGCCCATTTTCTAATCGGAGCCACACTTTTTAAATAATGGGGATGTGACCTGCTTGTGTGCTGACGGTACTTATTGGAATTTGGAAATAGCCTGAGCTGCTTAAATTCCCCTTGTCTATTGTGAAACCAGTGTTGAAATAAACTCAGTTAAAGAAGGAAGAATGACTGGTATGTGTGTGTGAGAGCAAGAGAGAAAGAGGGAGAGAGGGGAGGGGGACTTGAGTATGAATGGAGCAGATATGAATCTTGGTTTCGTATATTCAGGAGTGCAGAGATAGCTGCATTTCTTTATTTCCTCAAGTGATCCAAGTGACCGTTCTCCTAGGCTCATGGGAGATTCAGATTCAGCCAGGTGTCAGCTTCCAGTAGTTCAAATTGTGTAAGGGTCCTTGGTCCTTATTGAGTCCTCTGACATAGGAGAGGTCATTCTAACACTGTTTTCCACTGAAGCACCGGCCCATCCTTCCAACCCATATCTCACGCTGAGCAGCTCAGCTGCAAATTTCCCTTCTCAGAGCTGGGGATCCTGGAGTGAGGCTGGGAGGGTCCAACCTCCCTTGTTTCATTCATCCTCTGAGGACTCACCCTTTCTCACAGGCTATTAGGACTTTCCACATCAATGGCAAAGTTCTACAACTTATCCATCCAACATGGTGATCACTAGCCCTATGTGGCTAGTACTGTGGAGGAACTGAATTTTTACTGCATTTAATTTTATTTTTTTCCCTTTTTTTTTTAAGAGAGGAAGGGACAGTCAGGGGAGGGAGGGAGGGAAGAGAAAGAGAGGGAGGGAGAGAGAAAGAGAGGGAGGGAGGGAGAGAGAGAGAGAGAGAGAATCAGTTTTATTTAATTTTTTATGTGGCTTTTGTTGCTCCGACACTTCGTTGTGCATGTGGTGCTGCATCCTCACAGATGCCAGGCAATTCTGTAGCTGCCGATCCCCAGCTCCAGCCCCTGCATTTAATTTTAATTAACATACAATTTAAAAATCACACATGGACAGTAACTACTGCAGTGAACAGTACAGCCTAGAGGGTACGGCCACATATTTGCTAATAGTTCCTCCTTCTCTTTTGGCTTTCTGACATCTACAGGAAACCTCTCTTTCCTTACTTTTGTCCCCCAGATATTTCTTATCTCTCTTTGGGAACATCTTCTACAATCTCTGTGATGATATTTCTTTTTCTAAAAGACTGAAAGGGCCTCAAATCTGTTCTGTCTGCTTTGCCCTGAAGAAATGCTTAAATGCCAAGGGTTTGGCTACTACCTTGGCATTGAGAAGAAAAAAGTATAGGGAAAACTAGCCCAAGTTAGCATTTCACGACATTGCCATGCCGCAGCAATGCGGTATGGTTTAGGGTGGGAGCCTGGAGGTAAGCCTGGGTGACTCTATCACCCTTACATCACAGCTATCAGGAGCTTTAATCTAACATGTATAGTGCTCTGTGGTTTACCAAACCTCAGCACTGCTGAATATGTTGGTTCATCGCTCTAACTTTACATATGAAGAAATTGAGGTTGGCAGTGGTTAGCAAAAACTTGAACAAGTGATTTAGGGATTTCAGTGAGACTTGAATCTGCGTCACAAATCGTTTGCTGGGTTGGATCCTCTTCAGGGTAGACAGAGTGTGACTTAGAGCTTGCCTCTTAGGCAGGATTGGACTTTCAGATATTTTCTCTCCTGACCATGTTTTTAGCCATTATTAGGCAAATAACCAAAGGAATTATTTGCATAATGTTGTTGCTCTGGTGTGTTATTGTCAGGGTCTGTTTAGTAATCAGAAATGTTTATTAGTGAAATATAGAATAATCAAGAGACTGAGATGTGGGAGTAATTCTAGTTTAAGAACATATAACATATCATATTGTTACTATATATGCATTTTTGATTGCACAATAACTCAACTCCTTAATAAAAAATTTCAAAAGAGAATAAATAAAAATATTGATCCATAATTATAAAAAAAGAAATGTTTATTGTCAGTTAGCTCTTCCTTTATCATCAGAGGAATGTAGGTTGTCCAAGCAAACAGGAGTGTAAAATAGGTAGGTGGTTAATAATTCTTGTAGCTATGGCAGAGGGGACTACATAGACACAAGCTAGTCAGTAGTAGGATTTCAGTACTTGAGAAGTTATCCTAAATTAGATATTCAAATTTCCCCACCAGGCATGGTGGTGGCACATGCCTATAATCCCAGTAACTGGGGAGGCTGAGGAAGGAGGATCCCAAGTTCAAGGTCAGCCTGGGCAACAATAAAAAATAAAATCGTCTGGGTGTGTAGCTCAGTGGCAAGGCCCTACTGGATCCAGGCCCCAGTAATAAATATAAATAAATAAGCAAATTTCTCTAACATTATGTGACTTCTTTCTTTAGGAAATTACAGAACCTGTTTTTGGTTGAATTTACAAGCATCCCTAGGAGAGATGCATTTTAGATACCTCAACTCCTCCTGGTTTTTAAGGTCATTCTGCTGCCCTTGAATATCCTCCAGGTCATCCTAAGCCTGCCAGCACCGGCCTCCCCCAGCTGAGGCTGGAAGGGGTCTTGAGCATCGTTGTTTCTTGGTCCTTGGGTGTGATTGTGTAAGATAAGGCAATTGTCCTGGTGCAGACACAGAAGTGCACAATGAGGCAGAGGCAGGTAGTGTGTAGGGCGGATTATGACAAGGCGAGGGAAAGGTGAGGGAAAGTGAGACGCACCCCAGGGAGAAGCGGGGCAGGAGGGCTAGGGACTGAAATTCATCGAAATAGTTAAGCTTTGGCTTTTGGTTAAGATAGTGGGTAGGAACTGGTGTTGGCTTAAAACCTTGGCCATGCCTCTTTGGTTCTGGTGCTTTGTGTAGTTCCTGCCTGTCTGGGGGAGGTCATAAGCCTGCACTCTGAAAATCAAGGGCATGCACCTACAGACAGGGGTCATTTTACCCTTTCTGGCACAGCACCACAACAGAAGATCATGCAACTGATGCTCAGAGCAGCTTCTGGGTGCATGCATGACCTTGGGACATGGTGTGCCCACACATTTCTAGGCTACACATAAATATGTATCAGGGAAGAGCAGGGAGGGGCATCTGGGGGAGGGAAGATGGAGGGAGAATAGGGAGGAATCTAGGGGGCAATTCCGATTTAAGAATATATGCATATCATATTGTTATTTTATAATAACATCTGGATTGTACAATAACTAGATTTCTTAATAAAAAATTAAAATAACATTTCGAGGCTACAGTGTTGTGGCAGAAGACTGCACTTCTGGGTCAATCACGGGTCAGGGCTCTTTTACACTTGCTTCCCTCTCACACCTTTTGCCTTCTCCCACTCCTGCTCATCTCTAGGTAACTGCCTATGGTAGCTAACAGAAACATGACTCCGAGGGTGGGGAAGAAGCCTGGGGTGTTGAGGCAGGGGCCCTGGAGCAACATATCCATCCTGAAATGCAAAATCAAAGCTTTGATTGTTGTATATATTTATCACTGGCAGCCAGTGTAAACCAGAAGTCTTCATGCACTTATTCTGTTAATCATTATTTATTATTGATATTATTATTGTTGTCAGTCGTGAGTCACTCCTAATAAGGACTCTGAAGTTAGTTATGACCTTGGCAAAGGAACGATTGAAGGGCACACTCCTTCCTAATTTTTCTCTTGGGAGCTGGGATTTTAAAATCTGGATCTTATTGGGAAACGCACTGGGATTTACATTTGTCACGAACACAATCAAGCAAACAAAAAACCTATCACCACCAACAAAAAACACAGTGTCCACTTAACTTCAGGGCTGTAAGAAACCATCAGCTGACCACTGCAGCGTTAGGTCCTTCCTCTTTCTTCATTGTTATGGGATCCGTGGCAAAAGGATGCCTTTGTTTCCAAGGAGCAAGCACTGACTCTGGTGGTGACAGGGAGCAACCTACAATGCTGTTTCTCAGTTAGTGACACTCTTCCTACCAGCTTCCCTCTAGCCCCCACCTCAGCACTGTAGTCCCTGCCCTATTCCGTCTAATCTAGACCTATGAAGAGAAACCTTTTCTCTTTTTCCTTCTTGTTCCACCCCGCAATAAAACTTCCAGAATGGAGACGGCACAGTGGTGCACACCTGTAATCCCACGAACTTGGGAGACTGAGGCAGGAGGATCGCAAGTTGGAGGCCAGCCTGAGCAACTTAGGGAGGCCCTAAGTTACTTAGTGAGACCTTGTCTCAAAAAAGAAAAAAAAGAGGACTGTGGATATGGCTCGGTGCTAGAGTGCTCCTGGGTTCAATTCCTGGTATCTCTATCCCCCCCTCAAAAAAAAAAAAATCTATCATGGGACCCCAGCACCATGTACACAACAAAATGTCGGAGCAACAAAAGCCACATGAAAAACTAAATAAAATTGATTCTGTCTCTCTCCCTCTCTCACTGTCCCTCTCTGTTAAAGCTAATGAAGTTTGATTAGCAAGAGGCACTTCACTGTTGGAAAAGTTGTCAAGGAGCTGAAGATGGCGGAAGGAGGCTCTGGCAGGCCCTCGTGATTTGCAAAGGAGTAGGGTTACATACACTGCCACAGAATTGGCAGCAAAGAAGCTCAAGGCAGAATCCACTGTTCTGTTGTTGATTCTGGGACTAGAAATGAAAAACTATGTGCTGTTAGAAATGAAAAGATAGCCTCGCTCCAATAAGACCACTGGGCAGATAAGAGTGATTTGTGGAGTTTTATTAGGGTCAGAAGCTTCAGAGCTAAACTTCTAAAAATTTTAAAAGGCTGAGAGTGAGATTTATGGCAAAAGATCACTGATTGGTGCTCTCTAGTTATAGGTTATAGTGCGATAAAATACTAATTGTAGAATGTAGATGTTATTCTAAGAATTCAGAATCAGGGGAAAATGGTAGTAAAGTTTAAAAGACACAGACACTAAAAATTAAATTAGTAGCTGTGTACCATGGTGCACATCTGTAATCCCAGCACCTCAGGAGGCTGAGACAGGCACATCACAAGTTCCAGGCCAGCGTGGGCAACTTAGACCCTCTTCCAAAATAAAAAGAGTTGGGGATGTAGCTTAGTGGTATAGCACCCCCGAGTTCAATCCCCATACTACAAATACAAAAATAGAAAAAATAATTGATTGGTAAACATTGGGTTACTTTGGGTTGCTTTCTTTTTCTTTCTTTTTTTTTTTTCAAGAGAGAGAGGGAGAGGGAAAAAGAGAGAATCAACTTTATGTAGTTTTTCACTGCTCCAACACTGGTTGTGTGTGTGGTGCAGGGGTTTGAACCCGGGTCCTCATGCATGCCAGGCAAGCACGATACTGCCGAGCCTCTGCTGCAGCCCCTCGGGTTGCTTTTTGTTCTAAAGATTAAAGGCACAGAAAATTCGTTGTCGTGCTGATTGAAACTTGTATGTGTGAGAAATTAGGTTATGTCTTCTGACTTACATAGCAATCTAGTTTTGGTTTGATGATGTAGAACTTTAGCATGAGTGACTCCATTTTGGTTTTTAATCTGGTCTGTTGGGGCCTAGTGCAGGAGCTTTGTGCAAAACAAGCCTCCTGTAATTTTAATTAAACACTTCATCTCATGCCTGCAGTCTGTCCACCCCTAGCTAGTTTCTCACACTTCTGGACTGGTGTCCACATTGTCTCTCTTTGCTGGGTGTACCCTGAGACTGCCTAATTCATGCATTCCCACCCACTTTTTAAAACTCCGGTTAGGTCATCTCTGCGAAGATATTCTGGTCCTTGCCCTCTCACTTCCAAGTTTGACAGAATTAATAATGTGTTATCATAACCCCTGTAACGCTTCTTCTAAAGGCTTTATTGCATTATATCAAAATGTGGGTTTAATTCTGATGTTGTGTTAAGAAATCTGCTATTTACTTTAAAATACTTCTGAATATATAGTGTGCCACCACATTCAGGCTCTCACCAAATGTTTCTGGACTCTAATCAAGTATGTACAATCCAGAGGAAACGCACTTCTGTCCTTCATAATTCCGTAATAACTGTGTTTACAAATTACAATTCCGTTAATGACAGAATTGTTTTGTTTTTTTTAAAGAGAGAGAGAAAGAGAGAATCAACTTTAGTTTTTCATCCAGCCTTTGTTTATCTGACACTTAGTTATGTATGTGGTGCTGAGGTTTGAACCCAGGTCCTCATGCATGCCAGGCAAGTGTTCCAAACTGCTGAGCTACCGCTCTAGCCCCCAGAAATTTTTTTTAAATGGTGAAATTAGTGGTATGTTGGTTAACACAAAGAAAGGTGGAAATGGGATCTCTTTGGTGAGTAAAAAGATATTCAAGATAAGTGGATTAGTCAAAATAATTTGGAGGCTTTCCACTCATGCACAAGCAGGGTGTCCAGCTAGAATTATAACCTACTCTGGTAGAATAATGCCTCTTTCTGGTCCTGGGTCCAGCATGAACTTTGGAGGATTCTGATTGCCTAATGCTGATAGTCCTAGCAACAAAAATCTGCCCCTGGAATCCCAGCAATTGTCTTGAGAGAACTTGCACACATGCTTTTTTCTGGCTTACTAAATGTTTAGTTGATAAGCATCTGTCAGTGCAGCAGAATTTGGCCAGCTTGCTCATTTGTAGAGAAGAGGAGCTTGCAGCCCTCCCTTTATCAGTTCTCCATGGCCAGCATTTGCACATGAGCTGTCTGGCTCAGGTCATGTTTCTAGCCTCATTCATTAGAGCGGGCAGAAACTTTCTGAATTTGTACATCTATGAATTGGTAGAAAGTGGAAGACATATGAGTGACACTGTAAATGTGAAAATATCAGCATTTCAGGGATCATAACACAGCGTAACTGAATTTGGGAAAGAGAGCAGTGATTATCATACTTAAGAGGGCTCTACTCTCCCCCCAGTGTCATGTTTGTCTCTGGATTGCAGATGTGGTGCTGTGACAACCTGACCGGCCTCCACAAGATGTGTCTTACAAACTTACACCACTGATGACCATAAATGGGGACCTTTGAAGCAGGGTCAGTGCTCAGATTTACCCGGTGAGCTTGTCTCAAATGTGACTCTTTGTTACATTCCAGACCTCTAGCAATGACACTTGTTCTTATGGGGTTTAGGTGTCTAGATTTCATTTAAGTTTTCCATGTGGTTTTTATTTATTTAATAATGACCTAATTGTTCAGAGGAAATAAATAAACACTACTACTTTTTTTCTTTTCTTTTCTTGGTTCCAGGGACTTTACCCAGGGGCACTCAACCACAGAGCCACATCACCAGCCCTTTTTATTTTTATTTATTTTTATTTTGAAACAGGGTCTCACTAAGTTGCTTAGGATCTTGCTAAGTTGCTGAGGCTGGCCTTGAGCTTGCCATCCTCCTGCCTCAGCCTCCTGAGTTGCTGGGATTACATTTGTGCACCACAGTGCCCAGCAAGAAGTAGTAATTACTTTACTTATTCACATTGACTCAGTTTGGATCCTGAGTTTGGATCTGGAATGTCCCCCAGGGGTTCAAGGTATGGTCCCTAGGGCAGCAATGTTCAGAGGCATGGCTTTTGGGAGCTGATTGGATCATGAGAGCTCTGACCTCATCGGTGGGTTAACCACTGCGACATTCATAATTTGATGACATTGTTAGGAGGTGGTGGCAACTATAAGAGGTGGGTCCAAGTTGGATGAATTGGGCCGCTAAAGACATGCCCTGAAAGAGTATACCTTGTTCCCAGACTCTTCCTTGTGTGCTCTCTCTCCCAGCTGCCATAAGGTGAGGCAATTTGCTCCAACACGCCCTTCTGCCATGATTCTGTCTCACCTCAGGCCCAAAGCAATGGAGCCAGGTAGCCTTGGACTGAAGCCTGTGAATCTGTAAGCCAAAACAAATCTTTTCTCCTCTAAGTTGATTTCTGTCAGGTACTCTATCACAGCAATTAAAAGCTGACTAACACAGTAACATTAAAATGTGGAAGAAATGTGCATCTTAGAATAAAGGCAAAAAAAAGCATCATCTCTTCCTAGATATCTGTGGTTCTGCCTAACTCAGATGCACAGAAAATGTGGGGCTTCTTTTCCTGTTCTGGGATAAGTCAGTGGAAAATATTTGGGGGTGGGGAAGTCTCTCCAGGGCCCCTTAAATCACTGCAAGCTGATTTTATCTCTGAGTCACAGACTAAGCTTTTTCTTCCCCAGCCTGAGTTCCTTAGACCTAAAAGGGCTCTCTTCATGATGAGCTATAAATACTGAGGCCTAGAATGAAAGTAAACAATTTTGCCAAAGCCCCTTCTAAGAAATTCAGTGGGGAGGCAAAACACAACCCCCAGTGTTCTGACTCTCAATTCATTCACCCCCGAGGCCTCCAGGCCTCTCCTTCCCTAGCCCTTCAGCACAGGCCTTTGAGAGTCCAATTCCTGACCCAAACGATATTTTTTTCCTTTAAAATCCTTAAAGGCACAATAGAACAGAGCACTAGGTGCAAATAAATCTGCGCACTGTTAGTTCTTACATCCCCTATTTGGCTCCTCAGGGAAATACTAAGGTAAAATAGGCTCTTTGTTATTCGCTAGAAAATGTTTCTTTAAAAATTAAGGTAGTTGTGGCATACTTCCCCTTCACAAGCAAAACTTGACATAGATTCCACTCTTGTTCTCCCCATCAGTGAGTGGCCTCCTGAGGATGTCCTAATCCAGCAGAGGTCTGAAGGGGACTGTGGGGAGGGGACAGTGCGGAGGAACAGCAGACATGACTTCAGTTCTCAAGAAACAGAAGTTTTAGTTTCAGAGACCAAAGACCCCTGGATCTCCAAGTGAAGTTCCAGAAGGCATTTGTTCACATCTCTGTGAATCCATCAGTAGCCCTGTCTCATGGTTGGGTCAAGTCAGCTAGGCAGACAATGCTGGAGGAGTGAGGTGTGGCTCAGGGAGCCTGGAGGGACGGGGTGCAGCACTTCAGGATCAGCATTCCAGACTCAGAGTGCGAGAGAAGCACGCAGGGCAAGGGCAGCAGCTTCCAGGTGTCTCAGGTAGCCTGGGTCCCACCCTTCATCACTTACCAAGGGTGTCATGCTAGACCACCTCCATGAGCCTATCTTCTTGGCTCTCCAAATGCAATCATTATATCTTCATCTTAACATTGCTTTGAGAATGAATTAAAACAGTGTGCAACACCCGGCAAGCGGTATAAATAAACAGGCGGCAGTTGTCCTTGGCAGTTCAGAGTCACCGTGAACTTGGTGAAAGATGGGGTTGAAGTCACTGGTAAAAGGAAAGGGAACCTGTTTTAGTCAGCTTTTCTGTTGCTGCAACTAAAAGACCTGAAAAGAACAATTTTAGGAGGAAAAGTTTATTTGGGGGCTCACGGTTTTGGAGGTCTTGGTCCATGGAAGGCCGGCTCCATTCCTCGGGGCTCGAGGTGAGGATGAACATCATGGCGGAAGGCATGGCTCCAGAGAGACAAGAAGGTCAAGGCAGAGCAGAGAAACTCCATGCCAGACACAGGATATATATAACCCAAAGGCACCTCGCATGACCCACCTCCTCCAGCCACACCTTACCAATAACCTCCAGCTGCCGGTTAATCCCTCCAGAGCAACTCACTGACTGGATTAAGGCTTTTATAGCCCAATCCTTTCACCTCAGCCTTCCCGAATTGTCACACATGAGCTCACCTTCAAACCATAACAGAACCCCAAATCTTTGAACTTTATATTGCTTCTTGGAAGCTTCAAGTGCACCACTGGATAGAAGCTTCAAGGACTGGAGCACAGCAGACCAGGAACCACACTCCCCCAGTTATAATTCAGTGTGTGATAAAAATCTCAGTTCTTTATAAAGATGACAAAATTTTGTAGTCCATCTTCTATAAGCAAAGCACAAGCACCTTAATTCAACTTAAATATCTGAAAAGCAAAAACTGTCTTAACTGGAAACACATTGAATTCTGAAAGAACAAAACAAAACAAAAACCATGGCACATTGCTGATCATGGTAATCCTGAGCAGTCAACTTATCAGGCAAAGACAAGTTTCATTTAATAAGCTGACACTCGCAAACAGCCTTAAAGATTCCAAGTTGTAAGTATAATTAGCAAAGATGAAAGGTGACCCCCAAATAAAGATGACTATATTGTTTAAGTAAGTGGTTTCTGATGACAGATGGCACATTAGAAAAAAACGTACCAACTCTCATCTGACATGTACTTTATGTATTAAGGCACAATGCACTTCGAATGCTCTGTGATTCTTTTTCCAGGTAGAGGAGAGAAGATTTTATCCTTCATTTATTTCCATCTCTGTTTCATAGAGAGCTCTATCAGTCAGGGAAGCTGTTGTCATAGGCAAATTGCAGTGATTTGATTAGTTTATTTACAGAGTGAGCATTGGCGGAATTGTTGGCATAGCAGGCACAAGAGATAAAGCAGTAGACGGATCAGTATCTGTAGAGCTGCCACCATCCCCTGGCTCAGGGCTTGGGCAGGAAAAAGACTCACCAGAACCCAGATGCTGCCTTAGTGAAGATGTAATCTTCACTGGGGATGCAGCCAGACCTAGTGCCCTTGCAGGAAAGGAATCAGGGGAATAAATATGCTGATGTCACTTTCTCCCTCCCTTTGCTTTTCCTGGGATTATAGGAATTTCCCCTGGCCAAACCCAGTGAGAAGCAGAGGGATGAGGAGCCCACTGCTGTAGCCCATGGAGCCTTCCAGGTAGAGAGCCAAGCTGAGAGTGGATCTGTAAGGGCCAACAGAAAACCCACAAGAGCAGAGGAATTGGGGTGGAGGATGAGACAGGCAGAGAAAGGAAAGCTAGAATTTGTTGGTACTTTAGTCTGCTAGTGTTGTCATAACAGAATACCACAGACTGGTGGCTCAAATGACAGAAATTTTCTTTCTCTCAATTCCGGAAGCTGAAAATCCCAGACCAAGGTGTCGGCAGGTCTGATTTCTTCTGAGACCTCTCTCCTTGGCTTGTAGATGGCCGCCTTCATGCTGTGCCCTCCAATGGCCATTCCTGATGAACGTGCATCCTTGGTGTCCAGCTATATGGAATTAGGGCTCCACTCTTCTTATTACCTTCATTCAACTAATTACCTCTTTCAAAGTCCCTTCTCCAAGTATAGTCACGTTGAAATGTAGAGGGACACAATTCAATCCATGGTAACAGTTGGCTGCCTAGCATGTCAAGGTCCTGAGTTTGACCCCCAATACCACCAAACACACACACACACACACACACACACACACGCACACACACGCAGGCAAACATACATGGAGGGAAATGACAATAATGACAGTAGGCAATAGGATATGCATCATCAATAAACCCTTTAAATGGTTGCTTTGAGATGTAGGTATGCTGGGAAAACTTCCAAACCTCTCACTTTGACTTGATTGCCCATCACATTGTTTCACACAACCCCCGCTTTCTGGTATTGGGTGTTCATGTCTACCCGTCTGACCACAGGGACCCTGAGACCAAGAAACTCTGACCTAGCTCATTAATTTCCAGGTGTCACATCCAGAGAACTCCATTCTAACCCAGAGCTTCATTCAGTACTGAATCAACAAATTCCTTTTATTCTGATCTAACTAGAGCTGGGTTTCTGCCACTTGTGGTCCTGTGTCTTGCTAGTCCTAGCTAGAGATAGAAGGCATTTATTTGAGAGAATTTTGTTTGTGACATAATAGTGGGAAAAAATTTAAATGTTATTTTTAATTGACATTTAAGGCTAGTTTTACAAAATAGCAATGTGCCATCCCTATCCTCAGCAGGTGGGTCTACCCCTTGAAGGGTTCTACAGAGCCAAGGAAGGGATGCAGTACCCCTATATAAGGACGACTGCAGCCACCCCAGATTTCTCAACATCACTGTTCACATTGCGGGGGAAAAGGAAGTAGTGCACTGAAAGGCATTCACAAGGTGGCTCAGGTATTAGAGAAGGGTTAACAACAGATCCCTCTGCTGCTCATTGAGCCGAACTCCTCATTCTTGATGAGATGGGTGGGCTGAAGCCAGGACGCTCTGGACACAAAGAGCGCCTTAGTCAACTGTCTAATAAAATGCCTTGAATATGTTGCCTTGGAGGCTGTGCTAAATTATTCACCCTGACTTTTACTGGGTACCTTCCTCCCATTTCAATTACTTGAGATTTTTATAGAAAATTGGCTGTGGGAATTTGTCCCCTCCAACTGCCTGGTAATAGTCTGATCTGAATAGCAGACGCAGCATGGGTTGATTCTGGGATGAGCCAGGGCATTCTCAGAAGGGTTTGAGGGAGCTGCCCTGGTTGCAGAGAAGGCTAGGACTGTTTATAGTAAATGACGCCATTTGTGAGAATTTTGTGCTCTTTACATGATAGTAGGAAAAAAACTCAAAATGTCACTCTTATCAAGATTTGAGGCCAGTTTTTAAAAATAGCAAGCAGCCTTGTGAGAAATGCTTTACCACCTTCTGTTGGGGCTATGAAAATGCTTTGGAGCGCCTGCGTTATAAAGAACTCTTCGTGCATATACCCACAGCTGAACACGTAATGGCTGAGAGCTCAGGCAGGGGCTTCCTCTGTTCCAGGTACCATGTCCTCTTTAAGTTCATGATTTCATCAGTACTATCAACAAGCCAGTGGTAATGTTATCCTTGTTTTGCAAATGAGGAAACTGAGTTTCTGAAAGATCAAGTGACCTGGGGAATTTAACACAGCTTCTAAGAGGTGGCTTGATTTCATTCTGGTTCTTCATTGCAAGCCAAATCACTTTAAAGGTTGACTGTGTTTGAAGAAGGTAAGAATAAGTATTAAATTCTATAGTTTAGATATTTAATGTCCCCCAAAGACCCATGTGTTGTAGGCTTGACCCCCAGCCCATGGCACTGTTGGGAGGTGGTGGAACCTTTAGGAGGTAGGACCTGATAGAAGGAGGTTAGGTCATTGGGGGTATGCAGTTGAGGGGGATATTGGGACCCTGGCTGCTCCTGTTTCCCTCTTTTTGTTCCCCAGTCACCATGAGGTGATCAGGTTATCTCATAATACACATTTGCCATGATGTGCCACTCGTCACAAGCCCAAAGCAACAGAGCCAATTGATTATGGACTGGAACCTCTGAAGCTGTGAGCCAAAAGACACCTTTCCTCTTTTTAAGTTTATTGTCTCAGCTTACTTTGTTACAGTAAGGCAAAGCTGACTAACACAATTTGTTTCCATCCTATGGTTAATGTTAATCCTTAATTGAACTTTCTTTCCTTTAGTATCAGTGGTGCCCAAAAATACAAGAACATTTTTTGGATTTCCCTGTCCCAACAAACAATATTATATTTCACATCATGGGCTCAGTTGCACTTGATTCCTATCTGTGATGGTTTTCTCCTGATGTGAGAAATGGGGGGGTATCTAATCTTGAGACACAAACTACCTATCCTATATTTTCAGGTATGACTGATGGCCATCTGGGTGGCAAGAGTCACCCTGACGGTAGAGAGAGTCCTTTGTAGTAACTTAGTTGGACGATGGGAGGCCAGTGTCAGAAAGAGCTCAATCAGTTTTAGGCTTTTCTCTTCTTTCTGAATTATGTGCGAGAGTCCTGGGGAGAGGAAGCAATGAAACTGAAAAAGCCAGGAGCCTTTTCGCTATACTCTGCTTGGGGGCAGCAGGCAGGGCAGCCTAACATGGCTGCACTTCAGTGAGGACACCAAAGGAGCACATTCCACAGAAGCCAGAATGGCTCTGAGACAGTGCAGGTGGGGTGAAGCCAGGAAGGCCAACCCAGATTTGCACTGGGGTAGCGGTCTCCAAAGCACAGAGCGAGACCTGACAGGTAGCACTTTGCAGCTATAGGAACCTACAGGAGGGAATGGCACATTCTGTTCCCAGCCGTGCCATCTCCATTCCCAGGCAATACATCCAGGAACTCCTCAGCTACTTGGGACAATTTTTTGGTAGTCATTTAGACTTAAAAAAAAAAAAAAAAAGCATTGGGTGAGTGAATTGAAGCTGGATAAATACTCTTCTGTTGCCCTTAGCAAGACTGTGACAGCCTAGGGAATCACAGGCTAATTAATGCAAATTAAGAAAGTACATTTTTTTTCTTTGTTTCGCTTTTGAAGATTTGGGATAGAATTATGCAAAGAAAGACAAATAAGTCTCTTTCTAATATGAACTTCGGTTGGAATCTTCAGAGTCTGGTCTCCCCCGGGATCTCATTAGATGGAACAATTTTTTTTTCTCGCCTGCAGCAATGAGAACTCCCACTAATTTTTGGCATAGAAACAAAATAATTTTTTATTGCAGTTATGGGTGAACAGATTTTAAAATTGTGCCCAGTTTATTTTAAAGAAATGTGGTTAGTGAGGAACAGAATGTGTACGGAAACATTACAGGTTATCTAGTAGCCCACAGAGCAACTATTAATCTGAAAACACACCTAACTGAATCCATCAGTGTCACTCTCTGCATCTCATGAGATCAAACTACCCTGAAAATAATCAATCAATTGCATTGTGCATGGTATCAATCAAATACCACATACTCTAGTGGCTGTATAAACTTAATATACTCTCCCTGGTCCTAGTAAAAGTATCCACAATGTTCAGTTCTCTTGATATTTAAGTTCTTTCTGCTTTGTAACTTTTCATCATGCATTTAGAGAGACCTGAGCTCCAGCGGGTTATTATTAACAAGCCAGTCTCCCTCGCAACTTAATTGAATTTTCACTCTTTCCTGTGAGCATATACTTACTTCATAAAGGTTTATTTTTTCCAGTGAATTTGCCGTGAGCTGGGCATGGTAAATGGAGACACCAAAGTGAAAGATCAAAACAAGGAGTCAATCTTACATGGTGCATATCCTGGAGCAGCTGAGGCAGTTTGGAGCCTACAAGTTCCTCATTTTAGTGCTTCAGAGATATTTTGGAAGAAGAATTTCAATCAAGATCTTAGTGCCAGTATTTCAAAATTGAACTGCAAATGCATGATACTGTGGCAAAAGATTCATGGACAGTTCTAATTTCCTGTTTAATGGGAAGGATAAGGAACTGTCCCTGTCAACAGGGAATATGTTAAGGTTTGTATAATAATGGAAATGAAAAATCTAAAGCAGACAGCTCTAAAGCCTATTTTCTATTAAAAGTTCCTCTTGAACATGGTTTCAGCAGTTCCCCCTCAGGAGGTGAGCAGAGGATAACCACTGCTAACACTGTACTCCCACCCCCATTGCCTATATAATATGTGACTTTGCAAAGTTTCTTGTGCACCAGATCAATACAAACCTATTCTTGATGTGGAAGTCTACTTCCCCACCGCCATGACTCGAGTGTCAGAATAACGCTTTCTTTTAACATTTGGAAACATATATTCAGTCAAAGGAGTCTAAGCTGAATGTCATAATGAATATGTGCTTTGGTAGTGAAGCCCCCATCCTGTGTCCTCATGCGCGCGTGCGTGTGAGTGTGTGTGTGTGTGTGTGTGTGTCGGAGCAGGTGGTTGTGTTAGTTATCTATTATGTACCCCAAACTACCCCAACACTTAGTGACTTAAAGTGACAAGCACTATCTCACAGCTTCTGTGCGTCAGGGTTTGCTATATGCTTTTGCTTCAGGGTCTTCCATATGACTACAGTTGAGGTGTAAGCCAGTATATAATCATCTTAAGGCTCACCTGGGAGCAGATTTGTGGTTAGCAGGTCTTAGGTCCTTGCTGGATCTTGGACAGAGCTATCAGTTTCCTGCCACATGGGTTTCTCCATAGATAGCTCACAAATCAGCAGGTGGCTTCCCTTAGCAAGAGGTCTCTGAGAGAAAGAGAGGATGTGCAAGGTCTTTGAAATCTAGCCTCAGAAGAGGCATCCCATCTCTTTTTCTCTTCTCCATTTGTTAGAAATTATCCAGTCCACAATCAAGAAAAGTTACAGATGGCATGAAGACCAGGAGACAAGAACCAACTGAGGCCATCTTAAGTCTGTCTGCCATGGGAAGTAGACAAGTCTGAGAAATCATCTGGACTATTCCATTTCTCTGACACATGGATGGTTACATGCTCTAAGCAAGGCTCATGAGGTTGAATGCTGGAAGCTTGTCTGGAACTCTTGGGAAAGAGAACTTTTCTTTCTGTTGGAGTTTCTGAGGGTGTCAGCTTGGGGCCTTACTAGCCATCCCTGTCACCATCTGGGGGAACCACCTTGAAAATCAGGCCAGAATAGAGGAAAATAGGATGGATGATGAAAGTGAAATGCTCCTGGTGCCACTGTGTAGGTACCTTGATCCTGGTATATGTACAGCCAATCCTATATTTTTCTGTTCCATGATCCAACAAAATAACTTCTCTTTTTTTGTTAAGGTTATCTTGAGTTGCGTTTCTGTTGCTTGCTTACTGAAAGATTACTGATTTATAAAGATATTGCAATAATTTTTAAAAATTTATGTCTGATAAAAAAAAATAGCAAGTGCTTTGGAGTACAATAGGCCAAATCGCTTCTTATGTTTGTAGTAAAGTATTTGCTTCAATTTGAGGCCCGAGGGCTAGAGCAGTGGCTCAGTGGTAGAGCACTTGCCTGGCACGCACGAGGACCTGTGTTCAAACCCCAGCACCACATACGCAATTAAGTGTCAAACAAACAAAAACCAGATGAAAAAATAGATAAAATTGACTCTCTCCCACTTTTTTTTTTTTTTTTAATTAGGAGGCCTGGACCAATGAGAGAATTTCATTATCACTTGTCTGAAGATCTTGTCTTATTGCAATAGGTAGAGTTGTTCACCATTGCCCTTCGCATGCTCAGCAGATACTTGTGTCTTTTTAAACTTGAATTTCAAAGATAGTGTTCCTATCACTCAGTGTTCCTCAACCAGAGGTGATCTGACAATGTCTGGAGACATTTTGAATGTCACAACTGTGTTGTAAGATACTATTATCCATTTATTGGATAGAGGCCAAGGATGATGGTAAATATCCCATGATGTGCAGGACAGCCCTGACAACAGTGAATTATCCAGTCCAAAATGCCATAGTGCTAAGATCAAGAAATGGTTCTGTAAACCAGCTGTGGGAGGTGAAGTACAGTGAGAGTTTGTGTTGCTTGTTTCTGGTTAAATAGTAATAAAAGGAGGTTCATGCTTGAACATGTTAGAACATGTTGGTGTGGAAGAGAATCTGTTTTCATTCATCTTCACGTGGTCAGTCCTACAGCTTAGAAGATGGCAAACAAGGAATGTGTTTTTACTGTTTTCCAGTATCCATCCAAAAATATATTTCTGACATATATTCATTCATACTCTCTGTTCTGTCCTCATAGAATAATTGCCATTTCAGGATGATCTGGGGTGGTGAGTCAGAAAAGAAAATGATTTTGGATCCCATGAGGGGATCATGAATGCTAATACATACACAGATCCTGATTTTAATGAGGAGATAGATTTCTTGTCTTCTAATAGGCCAATTAATATATTAATCTACAACATTAACATCTGGGTTTAAAAACTAGGAATCAAAGCATATATAGGAAATTTAGATTTTTCATGACCAGATAGTGTTTGGCTTTCCTGTTTCCATCCCTTCCTGGGGCTGTGTTTTGGGTTTTATATAGGATTGCTGTTACTGTAAACATGTTCATTTGTTTATCATTTATTTAATAATTGTTTATAGAGTCCCCCAAAGCAGCCTAGCACAAAGTGAGTATTCAGTCCTTTTTACATTGTTATTTGTTAGAAAAGATTTTGCAATCTCCAAAAGTAGGCGCTCAAGTCTGGGCCCTTCAGTGAAGGGTTGTTAACCAAGGCCCCAGGATTACCACGCACAGTGGTTGCAGTTGTTTCATGCCAAAAGGAGCACGTGAGAGCACCAGTGGGGGCTCAAATCCAGTCCACATCACCACTCCCACACTGTGTGCTTGACTCAGGGCCTGTGTTCACCAAAAACACTGACCAGAGGCAACACTATGCTCCCTGTGGGGCTTTGTCTGTAACAGGTGTCCTGGCCTCATGAGGTCATTTACCTTAAAGTTCCAGCTGTTTGGCAGAGACTATTTGCCCTGCGTGCACATGTCTCTGTGCCCCTAGAGCCTTATAACAGGTTTCCAGCACCCACACCTATAGCCTGGTTCAGAAGCACTATGGCCTATCATTTCAGCAAGCACCACTACCCAACCATACAAATACAACAGGTCCTGATTAGAATGACACATGTCCAAAACAAATGACATGGGCAAGATGCAAGGAGAATGCAGCTGTGTCTTCCACTCAATGTTTGTGTTGCCTTTGTTCTTCATTGTGGGGTGATTGTTTGGAAAACAGAGCTGGTATGTTGGGTTTCCCTTTTTGCAGTTAATTTTTAGCTAAGCCACTTGCCAGTGAAAGGAAATCATCCTTAATCAAAAAGTGAGACCTGAGAAGTCATCTGTAATGATCCAGATCCAAGAAAGGTGGCCAAGCAACTGTTACCAAGTCCAGCACATTATCATCTTCCTTCCTGCGTTTCCCTTCTCAGTGAATGGCATACTATTCTTCTTCGAGAGGTCAAACTGGAAAACTGGCTGTCACCTGACCTCCATCTTTCCTCCCCTCCAAGCTTGATGAGTAACTGATGAGTGGGTTGGTGGGCGGTTGTCAACTATGACTCTTGCATGCCTCTCTATCATCTCCACCTCTTCACCCTTAGTCCAGTGGTCACCACCTTAGTGTTCATGGGGTGTGTCCCTGTCTCTACTCCCTTCTCTAGGCAGCTGCTCTAAAGAAGGCACAAGTCTGACCATCTCATTTCCCCGCAGGGACAGTGCCCACTATTAGGCCTCTGCGTAACCTTCCTGTCTCAGCTCTCATTGAGACAGATTGCTAGAGTTTGCCCTGGGAAACACCTTGTAGTTTTCTGGATCAGCCAGGCTGTTTAATAGCTCTGGGATTTTTAATCTTTAAAATGTCTTTGTTTTTAAACTTATTTATAATTATTTTCTTTTTCTTTCTCCTCTCTCTCTCCTCTTTTCTCCTCTCCTTTCTTTTACGGATATAGGCTTGTGCTGTGCCTGTGGCCTGACCTGATTTTCTCTACCTGTTTTAATGAACATCTACCTACTCAGCTCTGAGTTCCCTTATGTGTCTTCTAGAATTGGCCATTTACTGCTGTATCCTGAGTAGACCTCCTTAGTACACCTGTGTTGCCCACACTGAAAACTCCTTCAAGGTTGGGACATCTTTGACCTGCAGGATCTAACATGGCCACTGGGAAGGTAGCTGCTTATTAAATGCCTCTAGTATGCTGGATGCTGGTTCTTACGTCACTGCTCACAAAGAATTTTCAAAAACACTCTCAATTGAAAAGTTTATTTTATTTTTTCTGAGACTTGCATCCTGGCTCTTGGGAAAGTCCCTTGGTCTCTCTGTGCCTCAGTGTCCTTATCTCTTGGGACATTACCATTCTTACTTATGGATTAAGTCTCCTGGCTTTCTCCCTGTCCTGTATCTGCTTCTTCAATGTAGAGAGAGAAGCAACCCTTTATTTGATATATAATGACATCAATGCTATCTGGAAAAACCAAAACCTTCATGTCCCCATTAACCATAAATTTGAAAGGCAAATTGAAATTTTAGGCTTTACTTTTCCTTGTCTTCAGATTTTGGTGCTGTGTAGATTATAAATCACCGTGGAAGTACTTAAAGGGAAAGTATTTTAAATGATTTGGAATAGATCACACACACAGGATTTAATATATCTGAAGGAGAACGAGATCGCTATCATTTGTTAGAAGCTCTGTGCAGGTCAAGACATCTGTGAGTGATTATAACCTTTGTGCCCCTGGGGTGTTGTAGTCACCTTTGGTGAATTTCCTTCCTACTGAAACCAGGGAATAATTCAATTAAAACACTGGTTAAGTGCTTATTGTATATTTTCCATCCCAACTAACATAGTGCTTTGTAAAAAGTTGCTCTGATTTATGGAAGGTTTGGTTGTCCCTGGAAGAGTTTGTGAACGTCTCATTCCCCGCATAGTTTAGAACTAAAATACGAGTATAAATAATAGACAGTATTATAAGACAGGTCTAGAAACTTGGAGCATAGAAAGGCAAGGTCACTCCCAACTGAGAGATCAACCCATCCTTGCATGAAGGAAAGTTAAACTTCCCTTTGAGACCAAGTAGGAAATAATATAGCCTGGAATTTGTTACGTTCTTGCAATGTTGAGCACTTTACAAGCACTTGGTCACTTGATTCTTAAGGGAGTCCTATAAGGTTACACATTTTACAAATGTGCAGAGGAAGAAATTGAAGCACAAGAAAACAGAGTTGGAGGAGTAGCAACCACCACAGTTGAATCCAGCCTGATTTCAAATTCCATTCCATTTACCTGTTGTCCACACAACACCCAGTAGCTTCTCATGACTGCATCAGGAATCACCTCTTCAGATGAGTGGATTGACAAGTCTGCCCCAGCTCTGTTGTGCTCCCCAGGATTTGTTCTGTGTGGGAGAATTGATAGAAAAGTCTGGATTAATATTCCCTACAAAGTTAGAAGTTCTTGGGCTGCTTACAGAGGATGGCTTTGTGTTTTGGAGAGAAGTGAACTAGACCTTTGGATCTGTGTATATGCGGGGAGCCAGTGGTGGTGGTGGTGGGACCAGCAGGATGGAGGCATCTTGGAGGTTCTCCAAGAGGCTCTTCTTGAAGAATCTTCTTTTTCTGAGAGCTGACCCACCATCTCACTAGTTGGCCCAAAGTACTGTTTCTGATTTAGATCTATTGACTATCAGAGAGTATATTGCAACCTCTGACTCATTGCCACTGAACTCAAGACCTCACAGACTTTGGGAAAACACACCAGCCTACATCTGTGTAGTCAGTGCAAGACTGATTGCACTGGCTTCCAAAACTCTCTGTGCTGAACTTGCAGTCTATTAGAAAATTCTGTCACCTACAGCATAGAACGTAATTTTAGAAAGTTATAGTAATTCAAGGCAAAACAGATCAACTATTTCCCTAGGGGTATTTTGATTTAGTTTCTGATGAAAATGAGGCCCTTTAGGTGACATCATACGGCCCTGTTTATCTCATTCTGCCATCTCCATTTGGAGACAGCTCAGGGCTTGTCCCCAGCCAAAAGCGACAGGCAATGTGAAGAGGCCACTCTTTTATTTGGTGCCGAGAATTCTTTTCTGAAAGAGTTTTTCATAGGACTATGCTTAGAATCCTGCTTTTCTGTAGAAAAACAAATCCAGGATGGTTTTGAGGGGATCAGCTATCATTGTCAAAGTTCCTGCTACTAAACAAGGCCATTGTTTCTGTGGATGTTTTACTTAGTATGTGCTATGGAGGCTCCAAATACAACAATTATTTCTTCACTGATATTTCTGCCAAAAATAAATGCTAGATATTATAGTTCACATGACTTTTATTTTCCTTAACACGAAGTTATTATTTGTGTAACTGTTTTTATTAGGCACCTACTGCATGTAAATCTCTATTCTGGGTGCTGAGGTAAATGTAAAATTGAAAAGACACTCTTTACTCTCTCTAAAAAGGATTGGTCTTCCCAATTTGGACAATTGCCATTAGCTGAAGAATCCTTTATAAGTCAAGAAGAAAGATAATCTTCGAGGACAGGAATGTGAAATATACTTAAAATGATTTGCAAAACTTTCCTAAGTAGGTACAAGATAATTAGAGTCAAATAGGATTGATTGATTTGAACATGTGACCTGGGGAATATCCACATTCACTGTAGCCATTCTACTATGGCTTGAATGTCCCCATTAAAGCTTGTATTGAAGTCTAAACTCCATGGTGAGGTATTAAGATTTTGGACCAAGTAGGACTTTTAAAAGTGAGCAGGTCTTGAGGGCTCTGCCCTCAAAAATGGGTTAGTTCATTCCTGGATTAATGGATTAATATGAGTTAATGGGATATCCTGAGAGTAAATTCTTTATAAAAGTCAGCCTGGCTCTGTCTCTTGTGTGTGCTTCTCTTGCTATGTGATACCCTGCACTGTCGTAGGACTCTGTAGACTCTGAAGCAACAAGGAATCCTTGCCAGATGTGGCCATCAAACTCAGACCTCTCAGCCTACAGAACTGTGAGCTGAATAAGACTTTATTCATTTTAAATTACCCAGTCTGTGGTATTCAGTTAATAGTAACAGACAATAGACTAAGACACATTCGTTGTTAATGAATGCTGTGGTCAGTAATTTTCAGCTCCTCTGAAAATTCAAAAAGGGCCAGAGCAGGTTACGCTATACGTTGACCCTCTTTGACAGAGACAAGAAGACCTGCTTATTCCCCATCATTCTGCCACACAGAAAGGAGTTCAACAGGGATTCCAAGAAGTCTGGCATGATCCTGTTTTGACTAGAGTTGGATTTCCAAAGAGGTCGAGGAGATCCTGGCAGTCTTGGGAATTTGCTAGTCAGTGGTCCCTGGAGCCCCTTTTTCTTGAGAATCCTATATTTAAGAACCTGGCTCTGTTTCTACCTCCTGGCCCATGTTTCTCTTAGCATAGCTTCCCTGAGATGTGCAGAGGCCAGGCCAGTGGATCTAGCCAAAAAATGTCCTTGGCAGAGATGCCAAGACAGAGCCTTGGAAAACAAAGGAAGTCTAGCAGATAACAGGTTTGCTCCGAAAGAATCAGGAGGCGTTTGATGGCCTGCAACGAGCTGTCGGCACCAGCGGGGGATGGAAACCAGGCCTGAGTTCCAGCTTGTCTGTGCACCATGGTGGGTTGGACAGTCACTTTATACTCTCTCTAGCCCACAGGCAAGTTAAGTGGAGTCTGGGTGCAGGATGATGCAGGGCTCCCTCTCTGTGGTACAGGCTTTTTTAGAGCCCAGCCAAACCATTGAGAAGGGGGCTGAGTCTCACATGGGGAGTGTGGGATTGACCACCAGAGAGGCTTGCTCCAGGCCAGAGAGGGATGATGGGATTTGCCCCAGTGAGACAGAGAGAGAGAGAGAGAGAGACAGACAGACAGACAGAATCAATTTTTTAAATTGAGTTTTTCACATGGCTTTCGTTGCTTTAACACTTAGTTGTGTACGTGGGTGCTGGGGTTTGAACCTGTATACTTGCACTTGCTGGGTAAGCGCTGTAACCACCAAGTCACCGCTCCAGCCCCTGCCCCAGTCTCTTTAAAAACAAAACATAAATTCTTTGTATTTAGCAGATAAGGAATATTTCCTCCAAACAGGGCAGTTCTGATACTAGAATCACGTAGTTTGCTAACGTAAAACAGGACAGATTCCTGAGCAGAATCCTCAGACCTAGGAACATGAATCTAAGAGTGGAGCCTGGGAATTTGTGTAGTTTAACAAATGCCAGGAATCCTTTGTCCTAGATCACTGAAATCCTACCACAAGATGCAAATAGAAAGGGTGAAGGACTGACAGTCTTGTGCTTCTTATCCTAAGCAGGGGTGACTTTATAGAAGACTTTAATGGACTTGAAGACGTTCAGTTATTTCCCAAAATGTACTTAGATTCTGAAGAGAAGGTGCTGTGATGATTTATCTCATGAATAATTCAGTAACTGCAGTAGATCTTACCTAACTTGTTGCCTGATCTTGGGCAAGTCAATTAACATCTCTGAACCTCTGCTTCTGCATTTTAAAATGATAGATTTGGATGGTTGGATAAAATTGAAAGCAAGAGATTGTCTGGATTTGCCGGGTTAAGCACAGGACCCCACAAGGGAATGAACTCCAGGAGCCAGGTGCTCATGGGACCAGGGACCAGTGTCCGTTTTTAAGCTACTGTGGCTCAGTGATTGAGAACCTGGGTTCTGATCTTGTTTGAAACCAAGTTCTGACACCCTGTAGCTATAGAACTTTGAGCAAATTGCTTAACACCTCTTTGCCTCAGTTTCCCCATCTAAAATGAGTATAATAGGAGTACATACCTCATTGACACCATAAGCACTCAGAACCATGCTTGCTGATAGAAGCACTTCACAAATCTTATGTTATTACCTACTTAGCATGTTCCTGATGATCTTTTAGGTCTTAATTACCAAGAAGTTCCGTGGAGCTTGAGCACACATTTAACTTCACGGGCTGGGATAGCAAGCCATGTTCTTTCAGAGGCAATAGACCCTTAAGAGGCACTACCTTTTCAAAGATACTGAGCAGGAAGGCATTGGTTCTGCTTTCATGGAGCTACCCTTCTTGTTGAGAGATGCTGATTTTACTCCAAACATGCATAGTATTGTGAAGAATAGAGGTACTGTTAGTACTTGGAATGATTTCTATTTTGCTTTCATGACTATAATCTCATTTTTATTCTGACAACAGCCTTGTGCAAAGCAAGCAGTACTTAGAAGGGTTTTCAATACTTAGTGGCTTTGGGAATTCTTTGAAGGCCCTTAGAAGTCGGTGAGTATGGCAGATGAAATGGATTTAAGAGTAATACCCCCTACGCACACAGACACAGCTCCTCCTATCAGAGTGCCTTTCTTCTAATGTATCTTCTTCATGTGCTTCCTCATAAAGTTGACTCTGTGTTCTGCTGGTGTAGAGCATGGGGTGGAAAGGCTATGCCGCATCTGGCTTTGTTCTGAAGAAGTTAGGTCTCCCAAGAGTGTGGCCTTGCCCAGAACTGATAGGCTTAGGAAAGGAAGGAAGCACTTAAGGCTCTTTTCTTAGGTAAGTTAGTCCCTGGCCCTGGAGGGTCAGGCCATTTCTGAGAACCTACTTTTCCACTTATAATTACACAGTGCTTGCCTGGCATACACGAGGATGTGGGTTCGAATCCCAGGACTACATACACAACAAAGTGTTGGAGCAACGAAAGCCATGTGAACAACTAAATAAAATTGATTTTCCCTTTCTCTCTCGCTGTCCCTCTCTCTTAAAAAAATTAGACAAGACAGTCCCGTGGGGTTTGAGTAGCTGAGACCATCAGCACTGAGCATGAAGGATCCCTGCTCCAACCTAACTGTGCCCCTGGCCCCAAGCCTCTCCCATTGCCAGTCTCGTTACCACTTCCCTGTCCAGCCTGGAGGACACGCTGTTCCCCTGTCTTTTTGAACCCAACGAGGACAAGAAGTTGATTTTTGGTTTTCCCATCTTCATCTTTAGTAGATCTCATTTTGAAAATGCCAGCTTCTCTTTGTTGTAAAAAGGGAAAATAAATATAATTAAAACATCAGAAAAGCTGAGTTTCTATAGCACCTGCTCAGCTCCCTGTGAAATCAGTGCCTCCCTCCTCTTTGCGCTGCAGGCTTTGGGGGTGCACCTACAGTTCCCAGCACTTTTCCTGGCATTCTCTTTCCTTGCAGTTTGCCTTGTTTTATTTTACTGAAGTGACCTTGTTATGCTGCTCCCAGTAGGTCAATCAACTGCACATCTATTTCAGGAATGGAAAATAACTGCCATCAACGGGTGGGGGTGGGGTATGTAAGAGATGCTGTGTTGCTCAGCCCTAGAACTCCTTTCAGGACAAGGCAGGCACTCATGTCCCTAGCTATTGGAAGTTTTGCTGGTCAGAAGTTCTGGATGGGTTCCTCTGGGAGTAGCCCTTGGTTAGAGAAGCACCTTGCCCAAGGGCCCACCCCTTCCCCAGGGCAGCCTGCCTGCAATGCCTTTTGGATATGCAATGAGGCAGCAGGAGAAAGGTTCAGACCCTGGCAACTGGAGGAGCAACCTCAGCGCCAGGGCTCCTTGTGGGATCCACTGAGGTCTCTGTTGTTACTGGAAGCTTCTCCCCTTGCTCTGCCCAGCTTCCCTCAGCAAACTACAGATGTGTCTCCAAGGCTGCTCCCCAGCAAGTCTGCTGAAAGCAACCTCAGGCTTTGGCGTCTGTCTCCCAGGAACTAACTGATCTAGGACAGACAGGGCTGACCTCACAGGCTTACTCATGTGCACAGAGGGCCTTGCACATGTCCTGAAATTCTTATCATTTTTGAACGCTGATTCCTATCTTTTCATCTGACATCGGCCCTACAATAATGTCTCCAGTCTTGATATCAGTGTTTAAGAGGAAGCCCGCCAGGAACATCATGTGCAGGATCTCCAGTGTCCCCTGGTCCTGCAGAAGTGGATGCTCTGCTCCAGCGGCACTGAGGTGAGGGCGGAGGGAGCACTAAGTACTCTCCATCCCCACCGACCGAGGTAAATGCCAGCTTCAGAGCAAGGCGCAGGTCGGGGTTTCAGTGCTCTTGGAGTTCTCATTTTTTTTAATCTGGTCTAAGAGATGTCATGCTGCAATCCTGCTAAGCCTCTGAAGCTTGAGCTCTCTGGATGGCTCAATCAGGGGCTCGTTCTCCTCCCCATCCCTTTCCCCTGCAGGCATTCAGACCGGATCCTGAAACCGGATGAGAGCTTTCAAGCCATGCAGGAGAGCTTTTAAGCCTACTCATTTCACGTTTTCACTTTCACAGGATAATAATACTTGCCTGTCAAATAATTAGGCTCACGACATTTTGATGAGGTCTTCTTGGTGTCGACATTTTGACTCTGGAGGAAAAAAAATCAATTAATAAAACTTTGTGTGAAAAAAATCTGGGTAATATGCATAACAGAAATATCATCTTATCACTTCTATATTTTACATCGCACCTAGTATATTTTGTTTCATTAAATTTTTGTTTCAGTATAATTACACATAATTACATGCACCTGTGTAGGCACACATGCATACATACATATACAGTGTTGTAATTTTAAATACATTTATTTATTATCTAATTTGTTATTTTGTCCCCCTTTATAGCTTAATCCCATTGACAGTCGGGTTTGTATTACTTACATT
The DNA here is from genome assembly GCA_004027875.1 of Aplodontia rufa. NCBI lineage: Eukaryota > Metazoa > Chordata > Mammalia > Rodentia > Aplodontiidae > Aplodontia > Aplodontia rufa. The sequence continues at coordinate 4,564 of PVKS010009999.1, read as the reverse complement.
TGAAAGCTTTTTTGTTCCAGCTTGTTTCTATAGTTCTTACCTGGGATGACCTTTTTTTTCTTCTTTGAAAGTATTTTTTTCATTGGTGCATTATAGTTGTACATATTGATGGGATTTGTTGTCACATATTCATAGATGCACACAATACAGCAATACAATTTGGTCAATACCCCCTGCCCCAATAGCACGTTTACAAAATTACCAAGAAAGGGTTGGAGTGGTGACTTGGCGGTTACAGCACTTGCCTGGCATACATGAGGACACAAGTTTGAATCCCATCACCATGTACACAACCAAGTGCTGGAGCAACAAAGGCCACATGAAAAACTAAACAAAATTGAGTCTCTCTTTCTCTCTCACTCTCTTTTTCTTTAAAAAGAATTGCAGAGAAAACTTGTATATAGTTCATACCTGAGCCATGCCCAAACTCTGTACCTTTCCCCATCCTACTGTTTTGGCTCCAAACCCACCTCCTCAACCACAATTCCTATGCTTAGAGTTGCATCAAAGATAAGTAAAGCAAAAAAAGAAGACTACTGCTTATTTCTACTAAGTGGAATGTCTACTTAAACAGATAACACACCAAATTAATTAGTTAATTTATTAATTTTTGTGGCACTGCGGATCAAACTCAGGGTCTTACAGATGCTGGGCAAGCACCCTGCCACTGAGCTCCTACCCAATTTTCTAATTGCTTGTATATAACACCGCGGTCAACACCTGGCTCAGATAATAAGCACTTAACATATATTAACCCTCTTAATCCTCACAAACTATTGTAGCACAGAGAGACATTGAATGAACTGCCTAATACTACTTCACAATGCAAGTGGAGAGGCTGGGATTCCAACCAGGTAGCCTCTAATCACCAGGCAATCTGCACAGGTGTCCTCAACTCGAATGGTGAGAACTTCATGGAATACATAATTTTTTTTTATCTTAAATCTAAAATTTAAGATAAATTAATAAAAGGCAATGCCAAATACAAAACTTGATCAAGCTATTCATTGACAGGTACAAATGGAATTCAGTGAGAGAGCAATTGTGGCATTGATAAATGAACATGTGTCCAATCTAGAAAACTCCAAGAATAAGAGCTGAACAACATAAAAGGAAAAACCATCATAGAAGTTCTCACATGTGTAAGAATTCAGAGAAGAATTCTGAGAATTCTGAGCCTGAAAAGGAATACAAAAGCAGAAACACTTTCAAATATTTAAGATTGGCTTCTGAATGAAATATTATCCATCGTTTGCCCATTTTGAGTAAGTGTTGTTATCAGAATTCATTTGAATCAAATGTCCCTTAGGGTCAGAAGAGTATATTTTCAGATATTTTATTAGTGTTAATTTTATTAAAAGAAATTTCCTAATAATAAAGATTTTACTAGTTGATACCAATAAAAATGAGTTCGGTGGGGTGGGCTAGGTTCAGGAGTAGGATATGGAAAAGGAAAGATGGCAAATACAATAAAAATTACACACACTAGGTAACAGGTGTCAACAAAAGTGACAGTTAAAGAGACACACAAGAATAGAGTGAAGGGGGCCTGGAGCAGAGGCTCAGCAATATTGTGCTTGCCTAGCATGTGCAAGGACCCGGGTTCAAACCTCAGCACTACATACACAACTAAGTGTTAGAGCAATGAAAATCAGACGGAAAACTAAATAAAGTTGACTCTCACTCTCTCTCTTAAAAAAAAAAAAAAAAAAAAAGGAATGGAGTAAAGGTCAAGGTAGGCTCTTTGACCTTCCCTACCAGTTTTTTGAAAAAGTCAAGTTGGGTCAAACAGTCCTCTGAAAACATTCTACAATCTACACAATTATGTGGGGTAGTGCATGAACTGCTTCATGTGTCACCCTGCCCTCTGCAGAGTCTGCAATTCTGCAGGACCTTTGTCTGAGGAAGAGCAAAGCAGAGTCAGAGGGTGAAGCTTTGTCCTGATGGATCTGTGGCTTTCCCATCTACTCAGCAGGAAACACTGGGCTGCTCTTCAGCTTCCGCAGGACCTCACCCAGCTTCCAAATGGATAGATTGGAGAGGCCGGGTATGTTTTCTCCTATTTCAAAATCTCCATCCAAAACTGGTTTTGTGATTCCTACACCTAACACATTGTCAATCTGTCAGCGAGGCTGTGTGCTCTCTTTACTCCTCTTGGAATTCAGCACCCATTGACATTCCAGCTCTAAACGAGGCTTTCTTCAAGAATGGCTGCTGGATAGATTGTGTGTTGATTTTAATGACTTCAAAATATCCTGCCAGGGTGCAATTTTTACAATTTCAAATACAGTCAGGGTATCTTCTGAAGAGTTTACGGTCTTTGCAAGAACAGGATCTTTATTTTTTCCTGATTCATTGATATATGAAGTCTAAAATTAAAAAAGACCTGTTCTTGGAGTGATCTGACCCAAATTTGTGGTATTTTTCTTATAGAGAACCATTCCTGGATCCTCAGCTTTTGCATCTATAAAGTGGGTATAATATTACCTTTATACTTAAGTGGTACTTAGGCCAACTAAATAGTAGCATATGAAATTTCAAAAAGTACAGCAAAGAATTTTCTGTTCAGTAGAGTATCTGTATTTGAAAGAATGCTGATGGGGAAACATCACAGACGAATGATGAACACTAGCAGCTAATATTTATTGCATACCCACTGATGGTTTACACACATCCTTCATTTTAGCCTTGTAACAATCTTCCAATGTAAGTATTGTTGTTATCTATCTTTATAAAGAAAACAGAATCATAGAACGAGTTGTCCCTTAACGTCACCCAGGAGGAACGGTGAAAGCTGGGATTGGAACCCTGACCACCTCTTTGGGGTCTGACTTCATTACTAAGGCCTGAGGTCAGATCCCTGCAAGACCAACTACCAGAGAAATTCATTCTTCTCAGACACAATTTCACTTTTAAATAACTTTAAAAAAAATATCCTTTAACCTTTTATTTATTCCATATATCTTATTTTAGGCAGTTTTTTAAAAATCACAAGAGAAGAACTTAAATGTGGAGAAAAATCATCTAATTTTGAAAAACCTACTTAGAAATAAATTTTTTTTTTCAAAGAGAGAGAGAGAAAAAAACAGAAACAATTTTTATTCAGTTCTTCAAGTGGCCCTTGCTGCTTTGAGACTTCGCTGTGTACGTGGTGCTGAGGTTTGAACCTGTGCACTCCCACATGCCAGGCAAGCGCCGTAACCACCGAGCCACCACTCCAGCCCCTAGAAATACAATTTTAAAGCCATGACATGAGTTTCCTAACTTTGTCTTTGAGAACCTGACAATGAAAATTTGTTGTCAAAGGTAATGATGGGTTGATCATCTTCCTTCCTTCTTTCCTCCTTCCTTCCTTCCTCCTGAGTTTTGAGGGCGCACTGTGGAGGTTTTCACAGCCCTTACATACCTTTCATTTTCTGCAGTGCAATAAAAACTTTTATCCCTTTTGAAGAGTGATCCTGTGGGTGGCAGGGAAACTAGAGAATCATGTTGATGAGGAGGCTTTGCTGCTCCTCCTTTCCCTGCCTGCTCCTGAGACCCTCTGCCCTTTGTAAATTCATGGATGCTCAGTGTGTATATGCATGTGTGTATGTGATGGGTGTCACTCAGGGAGCACTGCCTAACCTCTCCCACCAAAAGCAGCCATGCCTTAGTTTACTGCCAAGTGAAAAGTACTCTTTTACAGGCTCACTTCCAAAATGACAAAATCTACTTAAGCCACACAAGAGCTTCTTGCAATCAAAGAAGGTGACTTTAGGATAAAAGGCTGGCTGCATTTCTGTGATGAATCTGGGTGGATGCTAGGGTCGGAAATGGAGGATGTTGGGGGCATATGCTACTGGGGAGGCCATAATGGCAGAAGCACAGCTGCTAATTCACCAAAGACCAACAACTATGAAAGATCTGAGGATGTGCCCTTCTTACAGGGTAGCAAGTTAGCTGGCACAGTTTCATGAATGCTGACAAAAGACACGAGTCTCCTGGGTCAGAGGCAGTGACTTTATTCCCTCCAATATAATAGGCAGCATGAGCTTAATGTTCCAGTTGAATCCCAAGTCTCATAAGGTGACATGAACGCCCAAATGGATTCTGTGCATGCAGTGGGTTTGCAAAACAGCTGAGGGACACCAAGGTTAGGGAACTCAAGTATTTTATACTGACCTGCCAGCAAACCTGCCAACCTTTGTCACAGAGTCATTATCTTATTAGACTGGTCCATTAACAGATTTACCCTGTGCTCTGGAAGGAAATACTAACTTTATCTTCCAAGGCCATTTGCCATATCAACATTTTTGAAAAGATAACCCAGAACAAAGTCAGCAGTGCTGTTCTTACAAAATGTGCAAAAATGTGAGGGAATCATGTCCCCTAAAATCAAGAGCCTCAGGGCTTTTACCAGGTGGAAGCCAGACTCAGGCACCCTTAAGACTATGGTACATATATACAATGGAATACTACTCAGCCATTAGAGAAGACGATATTATGGCTTTTGAAATCAAATGGATGGAGATGGAAGGAATTATGCTAAGTGAAGTATCCCACTCTCAGACATAAGGGCCGAATG
>PVKS010009998.1:0-61845 GCA_004027875.1 Aplodontia rufa | reverse complement strand
AGCTGTCAAAGTATAGATTTTTTAAAATTTTTTTTGTGTATAACTATCATATTTTTTTTTATTAGAAGTATATAGAGATACAGGATACAGTTGAGGGGGAAACATCAAAACAGTAGCAATCAATGTATATAAAGTTTGTTATCCAGGGGTAATGCCAAAGCATAGATAAACCACCATGGGTTTCACCTGTTGCAATTTCCCCCAGAAGAACTCATGTGTTAAATGGGTAGCTCGTGGAGGAATGACATCCGCTTCTGGGATGGTTCCCCCATCTTCCCAATCACCAGACTCCTATGAGTTCTTCATATACCCTCCCCCTCCCCATCCCCTTCCCTACACCTCCAAGTATCCTAGAGAGCTATCCCCTGTTACACTGAAAGTCATTCAATTTGAGGTTTTGTTAGGTCAGCTGTCTGTCCTATTGCTTCCCCATAAATTCTAGTATCAACAGATGAGAGAAACCATTCGGCCCTTGAGACTCAGAGCTTGGGACATAATTCTGTCCATCTTCATCCATTTGATTTCGAAAGCTATAATATCGTCCTCTCTAATGGCCGAGTAGTATTCCATAGTATATATGTACCAAAGCTTTTGTATCCACTCGTCAAGTGAGGGGCATCTGGGTTGGTTCCATAATCTAGCTATAGTAAATTGAGCTGCTATAAGCATTGATGAAGTCACATCGCTATAATACGCTGATTCTAAATCTTTTGGGAAAATTCCCAGGAGAGGGATAGCTGGGTCGTAAGGTGGTTCCATCCTTAATTTTTTGAGGATTCTCCACACTGCTTTCCATAGTGGCTGAACCAGTTTGCAGTCCCACCAGCAGTGTAATAGTGTTCCTCTTTTCCCACAGCCCCTCCAGCATCTGTCATTGTTTGTATTCTTCATTTTTGCCACTCTAACAGGAATGAGGTGGTATATCATTGAAGTTTTGATTTGCATTTCCCTTATAGCTAATGATGTAGAGCATTTTCTCATATATTTGTGGGCTTTCTGGACTTCCACTGGAGAGAAGTTCCTTTTGAGATCTTTTAGCCCATTTATCTATTGGATTATTTGCGCGTTTGGATTTTAGTTTCTTTAGTTCCCTATATATTCTGGATATTAGCCCTCTGTCCAAGGTGTAGCAGGCAAAAATTTTCTCCCATTCTGTAGATTCTCTCTTGATGCTCTTGACTAGATCTTTAGCTGTGCAGAAGCTTTTTAGTTTAATTGCATCCCATTCGTTTAATTTTGATTTTACAGCATGTGCCATAGGAGTTTTGTTAGTATAGATCTTTAGTAGATAATAAAGTAAAATTGGAAAATGCAGAGTTGGAAATAATTTTTTAAAATCACTCAGTTCTATCTCCAGCATAACTGCTATTTACATTTTGTGTGCTTCTATTTAGTCTTTTTCTTAATTATGTATTTTTAAAATACATATTTTTAAAATACATAAAATACCTTTGATCCCAGCAACTCAAGAGGCTGAGCCATGAGGATAGACAGTTCATGCCAGACGCTGCCGCACCATATGAGCCACGGCTCATTTGTTCAAGGTGGAGTGCGTTCCCACCAGCAGGGCTGATGCCCGCCCGCCTGGCATCATCTGTGCCTGTCCTCTGCTCACTCTGCTGAAAACACAAGGCAGTTGTCAGCACAGGCGCGTAGGAAGTGCACAGGTCACGGTTCGCATGAGGAGCATCAAACAGGCCTCCTATGAAAGGAATCCAGGCTCAGAATCCACAAAATGGAAGAGTCAAACAGGCAAGCAGCTGTCTGCAGTTCTAGCCCCAGGGCTACCTCCACATCATCTCTTTTACAAATCTCTCTCTCTGTCCTTCTCTCTTAAAAAGAGAGACAGAGAATCAATTTCTATTGAGTTTTTCACATGGCTTTCATTGCTCTGACACTTAGTTGTGTACATGGCTTCGAACCGATGTATTCATGCATGCCGGGCAAGCGCCGTAACTGCAGAGCCACCACTCCAGCCTCCTACAAATCTCTTTTATTTATTTTATTTTATTTTATTTTTTTTGGCAAGTGAGGCAAGCATAGTAGACGAATTTTATTATAGAAAGTAAAGCACGGGGAAAAGAGCAGACTTCCCCCAGAGTGAGGGAAGGGGACAGAGCCCCAAATCTTTTTTTTTTAAACAAATCTCTTTTCCACCTGTACCCTTAAAAAAAAAAAAAAATATCTCTGGGCACAGTGGTACATGCCTGTGATCCCAGTGACTTAGGAGGCTGAGGCAAGAGGATCAGAATTTCAAGGCCAGCCTGGGCAGTTTTTCAAGGCATTGTCTCAAAATTAAAAAAAAAAAAAAAAAGGACTGGACATCTGGACATGTAGCTAAATGGTAAAGCAACCTGGGTTCAATCCCTAGTACCAAAAATAAATAAATAACTGTCCCTTATCTCTGGTAGGTTTGTCTGCTCAGCCTCTTGAGAGGCAAGTGGTGCAGGACACAGCACTCTGGTTTGGCAGAGCCTCACTGCTGCCTCTCACTTACCCAGTGTCCAGGCAGCCACCTAACCACCTGATCTGTTTCCTGGAGTCCAAGGCGGATGATCCAGCTTCATGCCAGGGTGGGGTGAAGGCTGGAGGTCTGCTTGGGTTGGGCTGGAGTCACCGAGTTTACTCAGCAGTTAATAACTGAGCCACAGGCATTCAGTACCATATCTTACGTGAAAAGGTTGTGGGTGAGGGGTTTGGACAGTGTCCCCCTCTGTGATCCTGCAGCTTCCTGCTCTGCGGGGCTAGGATGAGGACTGGATGGAAGGTTCCAGACCCAGATGATAACAGTTGACTTTGCTGCCACCTCCCTGGCAACTGCTCCAGTCTTCATCCTCTGTCTTTCAGTCTAATAAAGTTCCTGTGGTTCAGCACCCGCACCACATGCACCCGCTGACGCCCCTCATCACCTACAGCAACGACCACTTCTCCCCTGGCTCCCCTCCCACACACCTCTCCCCGGAGATTGATCCAAAGACAGGTGAGGTGTCCACACACAGGCAGGCTCCTGCAGGCTTTCGCCTTGGGGACCCTATAGCTTCAAAGGGGGCACACCTGCATTCAGCTGGTGACCTCCCCACTCCTCAAACCTCTTCTGCCTTCTCCTGTGCTGCCCTCCAGGTGGCCTTGGGGTACAGTGGCAGAATAAGATGAAGCACTGGGCCCGGCTCCATGGTGAACATCAGGGTTGCTCTGTCAAAGTCCAGCCAGCTGCAGGCTGAGCCCTAGGCTGGACACTTTGGAGTAGAGTCTGGCCAAGTGTACCAGGAAGCTTGCACTGCCTACCAGGCCTGTCCACCCAGGCAGCTGTGCCTCTATACATCCTACAGATGTTGGAGCCCCCTTTAGAGAAGATGGTTCCTCAAGTTGCAGATAATGAGGGCAGTTAGAGGCTGGGGTGTGGCTAGCTGAAGCAAAGCCTTGGGTTCAGTCCCCAGCACCACAAACCAAAACAAAATAAAAATCCAGAGTTTATTTCTCTGGAAATGTGGCAGATTGACTGATGACTCAGAAGTTTCCTGATGCTCTTAAAGATGCTGGCTGCTATCTGTCCTGCAGCTGGAACCAATGCTGCCCACAGAGGCAGAAGGCAGAGAGGGTGGCAGGGACAATGAGTAGGGAAAAAAAAGCCTTCCATCTCCTGAACACCTAGGGGTCTGGGGGAGGGCTCCCTTTGATGTTTTTGAAATTTCTGGGGTAGATGCGGCTAGTCTGACACATCTCTCTTTGAAAGCAGGAATCCCCCGGCCCCCTCACCCATCGGAGCTCTCACCATATTACCCGCTGTCTCCTGGAGCTATGGGACAAATCCCGCATCCCCTCGGCTGGCTGGTCCCACAGTAAGGCAATCCTGCAGCCTTCTTACTTTGATTCCCTCCTCATGGGCCCCCTTGCCCCTGTGTCTCATCCTTCCACCCCAACCCCACCTCCCCTGGTGAACTTTCCCAAGATCTGACCAGATTTCCTTGTTCCTGGCCCACGTAGGCAAGGACAGCCGATGTACTCCCTTCCTCCTGGTGGCTTCCGGCACCCGTACCCCGCCCTTGCCATGAATGCCTCCATGTCCAGGTGAGTCCTGGGTTGAGCCGTGAGCATGGAGTGATGCACAGGGGACTCTGTCCCGTGCCTGACCAGGTACAGCCTTCTCTTTTCAGTTGATGAGAAGGCCCCCGGGGTCCCCACCCCACCCCTGCTTTCTTGATAGTGTGCATCTCATGCCCCAAGCTCCATTCCCCACCCCAGGTGAAGGAAGGTCACAAATAGGTTCTGCTCCCAACTCTCCAAGACAAGAACCTCCCAGCCCTGGCCCTGCCCTCCTGCCTCCTCCCAGGCATTGTGGCCCAGAGGTGTTCTGAGTATGTCACATGAAGCCAGAAACTGAAAGGTTAATTTTTCCTGAGATGATGTCGGGAGAGACCTTAAAGGGCAATTTCTCTCCCACTGGCCATTCTACTTGGTCCTTCAAAGGGGTAGTTAATACAATGCACACAAGAGCCTGCTCCTGCCCCACCCTCCTGCACTCCAGGGTGGAGCCCATTCCTCCAGCCCTGCCCTCCTCCAGCCCAGGGTGGAGCCCACTCCCCCTGCCCTGCCCTCCTCCAGCCCCGCCCTCCTACAGCCCTTGGCAGGGCTGGATCCCTTGTGGAGCCTCTTCCTCCTACCCCATCCTCCATACAGTTCCTGAACCTGGCTTTGAACTTGCTGTCCTCCTGCCTCCCTCCCAAGTCATCACCCCACCCGGAAACCTCTGTTTTTCAACCCACTGGGGACCTGTTTCTTGTGGGAGCCGGGGAGTTTCATTAGGTGTTCCCAAACCTGATTCTCCAGAAGACAGTCAGTGCCCTTCCACCCTCCGTCTCTGCCTAACAGAGGTCTTTCATGCCTCTGCCCTGGGGCAGGCAGCCACCAGTGGTCCAAGTGGCACCCTCAGCCTGTGTCCCTGTCCTGTGCTTCTCCTGCATGCACAGCCTGGTCTCCAGCCGGTTCTCCCCACACATGGTGGCTCCCGCCCATCCTGGCCTGCCCACCTCAGGGATCCCCCACCCAGCCATCGTCTCCCCCATTGTGAAGCAGGAGCCAGCAGCTCCCAGCCAGAGCCCAGCAGCCAGCGCGTGAGTGAAAGCAGTGTGGTGGGGAACACCCTTTGTTTCTCTCCTGGTGTCACCCTGTCTGGCAGCGCAGCTCCTGTCTGGGACTGTCCCATTTGCCATCTGGGTTCCCTTCCTTTAGAGAGCTGCACCTCTTCTTAAGGAAAGTTGGACAGACAGCTTCTAGAGGCTGGCTTTTAGCTTCCATCCCCCAGCCTGTGACAAGAACTTGGAGTAGCGGTGGTAGAGCTGAAGTGCAGAGGCCACTACGTACCCCAGAGGGCTGCACCCAGCTCAACTCTCCCCCACCCTTGCCCCTTGGTGGGGAAGTTATCAGGTGGATTTGCAGAGGGTTCGGCACTGAGGTCATTCCAGGTTAGGAGCTGCAGGCAGCCGTGGGTGACGAGTCGGTGTCCAGGCTGCCCTCTGCCCTCCCCAGGAGCACTTGGCCTCAGTGCAGGCAGGGCCAGGGAGCAGGGCAGCAGCAGGTGAGGGTACTGAGCCACATGCCTCCCCAGGAAATCCCCGGTGGCCATGAAGAAGGAAGAGGAGAAGAAGCCCCACGTGAAGAAGCCTCTGAACGCCTTCATGCTGTACATGAAGGAAATGAGGGCCAAAGTGGTGGCAGAGTGCACCCTGAAGGAGAGCGCAGCCATCAACCAGATCCTGGGAAGAAAGGTGAGGCCGGTCCCTCCTGCAGGCTGCTTGGTCCAGGCCCTGCGGGCTCTGGTCACACCTGTGCCCCTCTCCCTCTCAGTGGCACAACCTTTCTCGGGAAGAACAGGCCAAGTACTACGAGCTAGCCCGGAAGGAACGGCAGCTTCACTCCCAGCTCTACCCAACGTGGTCAGCACGGGACAACTACGTGAGTGCCCTCGCTGTGCAGGGGACACTCAACCTCCAGGGGCAGCGTCCACAGGCACAGAGGGTAGAAGTGGACACGGGAGAAGTTCATAGACGTCTCTAGAAATAGGAAGGCTGTTTTAGTTCTCAGGAGTCCACAAAACAGCCTGAGGACAGACAAGCTTGTGTCTTCCGTCTGAACTGGGCTCAGTGCTAGCATGAGGGCCCCTAGCCGTGGGCTCCTAAGCCAGGTTTCAAAACCAATGTGTGGGCCTCAGGGCATCTGTAAACTACCTCAAGCTATGCATGCTCCTGTTGGCTTTTTTTCTGGTAAGAGGACTCATAGATACATCAGAATTTCAGAGGGACCTGGGACCCCTTAAAAGTATTTAAGGAGGAAGGGAGGTGCACAGAGGGGCGTCTGAGTGGGAAGGAAGGTTTCCCTGCCTGTGGGGCCCTCTGCCTCCGTGTGGGGCTGCCTTGCCTCTGTGTGGGCCTCCCCTGCCTCCACGTGGGGCTGCCCCAACTGCCCCAGCTCAGTTCATCTTCTGCTGTGTTTCTCAGGGTAAGAAAAAGAAGAGGAAGAGAGAAAAGCAGCTGTCACAGGCGCAGTCACAGCAGCAAGTGCAGGAGGCAGACGGTGAGTCCTGGGCCATGTCCCTGGTCCCTGCTGAGAGCTCCGTGCTCTCTTGTAAGAGCTGTGGCTCGCAGGGCTCTGCTCCTGACAACAGGGTTCTCGGGGGCTCCTTGCTGTCCTGGAGGCAGGAGCTGACAGGGCCTTTCTCACTTCAAAGCTCAGGCACTTCTCAGTTCCGCCGAGTGGTGTCTAGGGGGCTAGGTTCTAGGGTCACAGCGTAAGGCAGAATTGTAGTATGGTTGAGATCATCCCGGAAGTGCCCTTGTAAGGCGGCCCAGGATTGACGGATGTGCCACTGTCAGCAAACCCAGCAGAACAGGGCTTCCTCCAACATTTCTCTGGCTGAACACCAGTAGAAATGGTTTGCTATTGTTTGTTTAAGAGCGATGTTTAGAATCACACCTGGAAAAGCCCACACTGTGACAAGAACTTTGCCCCAGCTGGTGCTCCTGCCGGGATAAGCTGGCCACAGCTTGCACCATCACAGTGCTTTGGTCTCCCTTTCCTCTTTCCTCCCTCCCCTCCCCATGTCTACATGATCTTGTGTGTCTGTGTACATGTCCATATGCACAGGAGTACACTTGTGTTTGTGTACATAGGGGTGCATGTGTGTCTGTATGTAGGGTACCTGTGTCTGTATGGGGGGTGTGCATGTGCACAGGGGCACACTTGTGTCCGTGTAAATAGGGCAACATGTGTGTCCATGTATATAGGAGTGCACGTGTCCTGAACTGAGGGGTGTGCACATGTCTGTGTGCACAGGGACACACGTGTCTCGCACATAGGGCAGAATGTATGTCCATGCATATGGGGTGCACATGTGTCCGTGTACATAGGGGGTATGCACATGTCTTGTACGCAGGGGTGCATGTGTCCTGTACCCAGGGGTGCACTGGTGTCCATGTACTTAGGGCTACATTTGTGTCCATGTATGTGGGGATACGCGTGTCCGGTACGTGGGGACACGTGTCTTGCACATAGGGCAGTATGTGTGTCCGTGTACATAGGGGTACACATAAGGCTACATGGGTGATCTGACCACTCACAAGCCCTGCTTCTCAGGAAGTCCCCACCACCTCCCTCTACACCACAACCAAAGGTTATAACAAAATCAAGTGGCGAGGCCTCCCAGGAAGATGATGTGGGGCACTGAGCTGGCCCTACCAGGGCTGCCTGGGCCTTCCTCAGCTTGGGTGTCACCGCCTGTGCACTGCAATTTCCTTACTGCCCCCTGCCTAGTCTGGGAGACCCTGGACATACTTCCGGATCCTCACCACAAGCATTCCTATCTCCAAAGTATGGTTGTCCCATAGTGTCCATGGGGATTGATTGCAGGACCCACACTACCACCTCCACTCTGCAGATACCAGGGTCCCTTGTGTAAAATGGCATAGTGCTTGCGTGTACCCATGTGTGTCCCCCGTAGGCTTTACGTTACCTCTAGGTGACATGCGACCGTGCATAGATGAGACCATGCACGGGTGCCAGGCAGTGTTGTTTAGGGAACCCGCCAAGGGGAGGGGTCCCGTGTGGGTGTGAACATCTCCTGTCTGCGTCTGGTTGAGCCTGTGGATACTGAGGGCCGACAGCATGGGTGTAGCCAGCCAGCCCTCAGCCTCTGCCCATCCAGGCTGTTGCTGCTCACCCTCTTGTGATTCCCACAGGTGCTCTCGCCTCCAAGAGCAAGAAGCCATGCGTTCAGTACCTGCCTCCCGAGAAGCCCTGCGACAGCCCCGCCTCCTCCCACGGCAGCATGCTGGACTCCCCTGCCACCCCGTCCGCGGCCTTGGCCTCACCAGCCGCCCCTGCAGCCACCCACTCGGAGCAGGCCCAGCCGCTCTCCCTCACCACCAAGCCAGAGACCCGGGCCCAGCTGGCTCTCCACTCCGCGGCCTTCCTGTCCTCGAAGGCTGCTGCCAGCGCCTCTGGCCAAATGAGCCAGCCGCCCCTCTTGTCCCGGCCCCTTCCCCTGGGGTCAGTGCCTGCAGCTCTGCTGACCTCTCCCCCAGCCTTCCCCGCCACGCTGCAGGCCCACCAAGCCCTCCCTGTGCTCCAGGCCCAGCCTCTTTCCTTGGTCACCAAGTCTGCCCACTAAGCTGCCCCGTGACTCGTCAAGGAGAAGCAATTCGGAAGAAAGAAAAGGCAACTTTATTGGTCAATATTTGACCACTCTGGACAGTTCTGTAGAGTGACTGGTAGCAACAGCACTTTACGTTTTGTAGATGTAACCAGTAGCCGACCTTCAGGCTTTTTTAAAAAAAAACAAAACAACAAAAAAAAAAATCTTCACAAGAAAGAACTCATTAGTAGCGTTGCTCTCGCAGGCTGCGGTGGACATGCTGGGCAGAAGTGGCCCCATCGCTGCCTCTTCCTTCTCCTCGCTGCCATGCTGTTCTCACCGCCCCGATTCCCCATGTCCCATGACCTCCGCTGCCTGGAAGGCGCACCAGGGCCTCTATCTGGACCATCCTACCCCTCCTGTCCCCCAGCCCACGTTTTCACCACACTCTCGGCACTAGGGTTACCCCCCCGCATCCTCCAGTAGGCTGGGATCTCGTGCGTGCGAAGACACCTTGGCCAGCTCCATCAGCACCCCGCTCCCTCCCTGATGCCCTGGCCACTGCAAAGCCCTGCCAGCCTCTGCAGCTGAGGGAAAGAGGCCCTCTGAGGCCTCCCCACCTCTGCACTGAAAGGGACTCCAGGGGAAGGCGGGGCCGGTGCCAGCACAGTCTGCCAAAGTCAGAAGACCCTCTGCCCTCCCTGTCACCTCACGTGCTTCTTGTGTGTAGTTCATTTTGTTTTCATGGGTTTTGGAGCAATTGAAACTCCCAGTTGTTTATTTTCACAAAAGAAAATAAAATTGCGGTTGTGAGACCTACTCAGTATTCTCAGTCCTGTGGGATCGAGCCACTGTCAAACCAGGTCACATCTACAGACTGCCTGCTGGAGGGAACATAAAGCCCAGGAGGATTGGAAACCCAGCCCTTCCAGGCCCAGATGCACACGGGCCAGGCAGACTGCTGCAGAGACCAGAGGGGTTCTTTCTAGGTTGCCACCAGGACTCTGACCCCACCCACTTGCAAGGTGACCTTTGTGTTTTCCTATGGTGTCCAGCGCTGCAGTTGATATTTGGGGGAACAACTTTATTGAGATCCAATTCATTCATTTAAAGTTATAATCTGGGGCTAGAGCGGTGGCTTGGCAGTTATGGCGCTTGCCTGGCATGTACGAGTGCATGGGTTGGAATCCCAACACCCACGTACATAGCTAAGTGTCAGAGCAATGAAAGTCATGTGAAAAACTCAATAAAAATCAATTCTCTGTCTCTTTCTCTGTCCTCTCTCTTTTTTTTTAAGAGAGAGGTACAATTTTTAATTAGTTTTTCATGTGACCTTTATTGCTCACAGACTTTGCTGTGTACATGGTGCTGGGGTTCGAACTCGCACATGCCAGGCAAGCGCCGTAACCGTCAAGCCACCTCTCCAGCCCGGTCCTTCTCTCTAAAAAAAATAAAGTTATAATCCACCAACTTAAAATAGTGGACAGAATGGGGGTATAGCTCAGGGCAGAGCACTTGCCTGGCATGTGACAGGCTGAGTTCAATCACAAGAAAACAATTAACAGGACAATTTTGATGAGTTTTAGTATGTTCAATGTGGAGTATCCATTGCAACAGTCAATTTTAGACCATTTTCATCAGCCCGGCAAAACCCCCTATCCCCTTTAGAAGTCACCCCTCCCCAATTTCCACAGGCCTCTCCAGCCCTGCTGTAGGCAATCACCAATCTACTCTGTGTCCACGAATGTGTTGGCTGCGGATTTCATCTGTCTGCAGTAATTCAGCAGCTGGTCTTGGAATCGACTTCCCTTCGGCAGGGTGTTTGCGGGTATACCTATTTCACACAATTTTTTACAGTAGTAAAATAATTATAATATAAAAGTTGCCTCCTTCACCTTTTATTTTCTTGTGGTGCTGGGGGTTGAACCCAGGGGTGCTCTGCAACAGCTATACCCCAGTCTTTTCATTTTGTATTTTAGGTCAGGGTCTCACTGAGTTGCCCAGGCTGGCTCTGAACATGCCATCCTCCTGCCTCAGCCTCCCAGTCACTGGGCTTATGGGCTGTCCACCATTGTGCCAGGCTGATGATAAACCATTTTTAAGTGGCATTCAGTGTAGTGGAGCCTTGGCCACGACTAATTTCCGGAACTATTTCATCATCCAGAACTGAAATTGTCTCCATTAAATGTAGCTCCCTGTGTCCCCTCCTCCCAGCCGCTGGGAACCCTTCTATTCCCGTCGACCTGGGAAACTCACCTGAGCAGAATCACATGATATTATTCTTGCATGTTTGCCTGTACTCAGCATGTTTTCCAGGCTCTCCCTGTCATAGCAGGTATCAGAATTTCATTCCTTTTTGTGGTTGAATGTCATGCTTTGGGCAAATTTGTCCTGAGGTATCTCTCAGAGGAGTTGCAATGAGCTTGGGCCCTGTGCTCAGGGGCTCCAGAGGAGGGGTCACAGGTTCATGAAGCATGTCCTTCACAGGACACTTTGCCCTGCAAGTGTCCTGATGCCTCAGTATCCAGCCAGTGACCAAGAGGCCCTCTCACCAGAATCTTGTTTATACATGGCCCTGGTCTGGCCTGGCCCGTTTATTCCCATCTTGATGGCCAATCTCCAGGAGATCCCTGACCCTAAAAGAAGTAAGGTTTGGTGTGTTGGTCAGGTGTGTCAGAGCACCAGGAAGACATGCAAGATCACAGAAAATGGCTTGGGGACACTCGGCCGACCTGGGTGAGGAGCAGCAGAGGCCAAGGCCTTCTCTGAGGCCCCGGGTGTTGCCCACAGGCTCTCTCTCCTGCTAACAGGCTGAGAGCAGGCAGAGCTCAGCAGTCACACTCACCCGGGCTGTCACCTGGCAGCCAGAGCAGGGTGTGGGGGTCAGGGCCAAGTTGAGTAAACTGGATATGTGAACTGTTGCCTTAATTGCTATCACACCTATACAGCCTGACCAATCCAACTCGGATCTACTGAAGTGTGCATATTACCTGCACTTCGTTTGTTTAATCTTGTCCTACAGGAAAATGTTACCAGGAAGCTGCTGCATGGGGCAGAAGGGGAAATGGGGCAATTGTGAAAGGTGACTACGCCCGTGTCTAGGAGGAGGTGCAGAGGCCACATAGAACTGCGTGTACACACACACACACACACACTCTTGGTGGCCCCCCAGCCTCATCCCCTGCCATTCTCCATGCTGCTGTTTGACAAGCCTGGTCTTCAGACTTCCACAGAACACCAGGCTCCCACCTGCCTGTAGGCCATTGCACGCGCTGTAACCTCTCCTCTTCCCTTCAGCCTCACCTGGGGCTTCACCCAGCACGCATAGTCCTCAGCTCCCAGAGTCCCTATGGATGGATCCACATCTTTTCTTCTCAATAGTTCTTGGAGTGCACATACACACATATTTGCGTATTCGTGCGGTGCCCACTAGATTGCATGCTCCACGAAGTTAAAGCCTACCATTCTTTATTTAATAATTCATTTTTGAGATAGGGCTTCACTATCTTCCCTAGTTGGCCAAACTACTGGGCTCAAG
Source organism: Aplodontia rufa (assembly GCA_004027875.1). NCBI lineage: Eukaryota > Metazoa > Chordata > Mammalia > Rodentia > Aplodontiidae > Aplodontia > Aplodontia rufa. The sequence continues at coordinate 49,681 of PVKS010009998.1, read as the reverse complement.
CCATCTTCCTGCCTCAGCCTTCTGAGTAGCTAGGACAGGTGTATGCCAGACACCTTGGCCTGAGAAAATCTATTTTTAGTAGTGCTGGGTATCCAACCCATGCCTTTCCAATACTACCAAAGGCTTTATCACTGAATTATACCCCCAGCCCAAACAAATCATTTTTTTTTAATCACTGTCTAAAAGCACCTGGCCTTGCAAACGTTCATAAAATAATTTCAAGCCACACAATGTTTAAACATAACAGTAACTATATATAAATTTATACAAAACTATTTACTCAATGATCCCAACTTGGTGAGGAAATGAATATGCATAGAAAAAAGGTCAGAGAAAACATACCAAATAAAAAGAAAGCCAGGCCTGGTGGTGCAGGCCTGTAATCCCAGCAGTTTGGGAGACTGAGACAGAAAGATCGCAAGTTCAAGGCCAGCCTCATCAACTTAGTGAGACCCTGTTTAAAAATAAAAAAGACTGAGGATGCGGCTCAATGGTTAAGCACTGCTGGGCCCTGGGTTTAACCCAGGAGGAGAAGAAGAGAATAGCCACATTTCTGTCCGTTTTATAAAGTACTAGGCGGGGCTGAGGTGCAGCTCTGTGGTACAGCGCGCTCTGAGCATGCACCAGGCCCTGGGGTCCATCCTCCGCACACACACAATGTACATTTCTTTGGAAATCTTGCTTTGTTTCTGAGCCTTTAAGACTGTTACCTAATCAGAAAGAGTAAATGTTTGTAGAGCAGAAAACCCGCATCTACTAGATTTTTACACTCAGACAAGGAAGCGCTTTTGAGCAGAGATCTTGGGCGCCGCGGGCCTCGCGCCCCCAAGCAGGGCAGGGCAGGGCTGGCGCAGAGCAGAAACGGAGCAGGCGCAGACGGGAGAGCAGACGGCGCGGGGGACCCGTCGGGAGGGCGTGGCCGGAGAGGAGGGGGCGGGACTGAGGGGCGGGGCCTGCGTCTGAGAGGCGCGCGCAGAAGAGGCGGGGCTCGGAGTTCGGAGTCCCGCGCGCCGCTCTCGCGATAGCGCTAGAGGACGGAAGCGCAGTCAGTGCAGGATGAGGTTCCTGGTTGCGTGCCTACTGCTGAACGTCGCAGCGGCGGGTGAGACCCCCTGACCATCCCACCCTCGCCCCCGACTTTCCCCCTGCACATCGGGCAGTGGCCGCCTGGCCTTGCTGCTCCCCTGCCCGCGCTACTCCTCCGCTCGCCCTCGGCTCCCCCCGTAGCCCCGATCTCTTTCCGCTCTGAGCCTCTGCGCTCCTGCCCACCCTCTCCAGGAATCGCTGGTTTTGTGTTTCAGGAGCCGCGTCGCTCGGCTCAGCGCCACAGGGCCAAATCCCGAACTCCCTGCACCCCGACTTGGAGAAAGAAAATATTCCAGCTCCTTCTACAGCAAGAGACGCCAGCCAGGTCCAGGAGGCCCCGCAGGAAAAGTCTACGCAGGAAAAGCCGCCCCCGGGGGACCGGTCTTCCACCGCAGGCGACGCCAGCCGCTCGCCACCGGGGCAGGCGTCCCCTACAGGAGACGCCAGCCGCTCGCCACCGGGGCAGGCGTCCCCGACAGGAGACGACAGCAGCTCGCCACCGGGGCAGGCGCCCCCGACAGGAGGAGACCGCAGCTCGCCACCGGGGCAGGCGTCCCCTACAGGAGACGACAGCAGCTCGCCACCGGGGCAGGCGCCCCCGACAGGAGGAGACCGCAGCTCGCCACCGGGGCAGGCGCCCCCGACAGGAGGTGACAGCAGCTCGCCACCGGGGCAGGCGTCCCCGACAGGAGGCGAGCGCAGCTCCCAACCGGGTCAGGCGTCCCCGACAGGAGGAGACCGCAGCTCCCAACCGGGTCAGGCGTCCCCGACAGGAGGAGACCGCAGCTCCCAACCGGGGCAGGCGTCCCCGACAGGAGGCGACCGCAGCTCCCAACCGGGGCAGGAGCCCTCGTCTGGAGGGACCAACAGGTCGGAACACGGGCAAGAGCCCCCGCAAGGAGTCGCCAGCGCATCTGAACATGGGCAGGACGCCAACAAAGGAGGCTCCAGCCCCTCTGCAGGTAGCCCGGAGACTGACAGATCCCAGCTGCCTGGAAGAGAGCATACCCCTCTGCTTACTTCCCAAACTGAACCTGGAGAGAGAGTGACAGTAGACTCGGACCTGTCTTTTACCCAGCAGGAAGGAGAAGATGAATCTTCAGAAACTGGCGAAGATGCAGAGCCCAAGGAGGCTGAAGAAGGTGTTACTGGGCCTGAAGAGGACTCAGCAACCCAAGAAGAAAAGAAGATGCCTGGGCCTGCCTCCAGTGAGAACCAGGAGGGGACACTTTTGGATTCCATGAATAGTGAGAAGGATAACCTTTATAAAGACAGTTCAGGAAGTGCCAGCGCAGAAAGCAGCCACTTCTTTGCTTATCTCGTCACTGCTGCCATTCTTGTTGCTGTCCTCTATATTGCTTACCACAATAAGCGGAAGGTAAGTCAGGTGTTTCCTCAGGGAGGGGAATTGCCAGGCCTCAGGAGGTATCCCTGGATCATCTGCATGTGAGCACTGGGGATTTTAACCACAACCACCGCTTTTCCTCTGACCCTGCCAGGAATCCTTATTCTTGTTTTATAACTCATGTGACCTGCTGCATTAGGTGCCAAGTTAGGATGTGATTATGAACTAAAGTGGGACCTCCTCCCAGGACTCGAATTTAGGTACTTGGCAGCCTCAGGGGACCTGAGTATTTGACAAGCACAGCTCTTTTCCTTTTTCAGTGCCTGAGACAGTGTGTGTCACTTCTAGCTTCCTTTCCCAGCCTGTCGTCCATGTATTGTGGCTGGAAGAATAGATTCCAATAGTTTTTATCAATAGCAAAGAGCCCAAGGACTCTTTTACAATGATAATCAGAAGAAATTCCAAAAATTCTTTTTTACCAGCATTTAGTGTGAAGTGGTACTCTTGTTCCTTAGCAGTCATTCTGATGACAGAGTTATTCTGTTTCCTATTGGGCCCTGAGAATTTAGAGGATAGTTTCAGTAACCTGGTTCAAATTGGAGAATTCAGTTCATGATGATCATCAGATCTATGGTATTAAAGAATGAGAGAAAACCATTATTAAAAATATGTTCTTGTTCTACATCTGAGTGTTCACAACAACAGTGTTAGTAAAGTTAAGAATGCAATTGTTGGGCTGGAGTGGTGACTCAACAGTTACGCCTGCCATGCGCTAGGACTTGGGTTCGAATCCCAGCACCACGTACACAACAAAGTGTCAAAGTGATGAAGGCCACATGAAAAACTAAAAGAAAATTGATTCTTTCTTTCTCCCTCTCTTACTGTCCTCCTCTCGCTTAAAAAAAAAAGAAAAGAAAGAATACAATTGTTGAAAAAGCAAAGTGTGGGTGGGAAGAGATTTGTAGATAATAAATAATTACTGGGGCTGAAGCAGTGGCCCAGTGGTTAGGGTGCTTGCCTGGCATGTGTGAGTACGCAAGTTTGAGCCCCAGCACCACACACAACGAAGTGTCAGAGCAATGAAAGCCACCTGAAAAATTAAATAAAATTGATTCTCTCTGTCTCTCCCTCTCCTCCTCTTTTTCTCTCTCTTCTCTCATTGTCCCTCTCTCTCTTTAAAAAAAAAAATTACTGATTATAATTTCATAAAGAAAACAAAAAGATTCAAGTGAGGTGGCACATGCCTATAATCCCAGCACTCAGGAAGCTAAGGCAGAAGGATTGCAAGCACCAGGCCAGCCTGCCAATTTAGTGAGGCCCTGTCTCACAGGTTAAGAAATAATAATAGGAAAGAAATGACGGGACCCAGGTTCAAATTCCAGCACCACTTACACAGTGAAATGTCAGAGCAACAAAGCTACATGAAAAACTAAATATAAAATTGATTCTCTTGCTGTCCCTCTTTTTTTTTTTTTTAAAGAAAGAGGGAACAGAGAGAGAGAAGCAATCTTTATTTAGTTTTTCATGTGATTTTCATTCCTCAGACACTTTGTTGAGAATGTGGTGCTGGGGTTTGAACTCGAGTCCTTGTGCTTGCCAGGCAAGCACCGTAACCACTGAGCCCACTGTCCCTCTCTTTAAAAAAAAATAAAAAAGTTTTGGCAGATCTTTGATTAAGTTTTATTAAGTACTCTGGAGTGAATCATACTCTCACACGCTAGCGCCCTGAACAATCTTACTCCATCTTCATTTCCTACCAAGCAGTATGAAGAATTCTAATGTAAGTAGGTCCCCCCCCCTTTTTTTTTTTAAAGAGAGAGGGACAGAGAGAGACAGAGAAAGAGAGAAAAAACTTTTATTTAGTTTTTCACATGGCCTCAGCTGCTCTAACACTCAGCTGTGTACGTCTGCTGGGGTTTGAACCTGGGTCCTCGTGCTTGCCAGGCAAGCGCCAAAACCACTTGAGCCGCAGCTCCAGCCCCCATCCTTTTTTTTTTTGAGAGAGAGAGAACCAGTGTTATTTATTGTTTCATCTGGTCTTTGTTTCTCTGACACTAAGTTGTGTATTTGATGCTGGGGTTTGAGCCCAGGTCCTTGCACATGCCAGGCTCCTTCTTAAAACTGTTGTAAGTGTTTTGTTTTGTTCTGTTTTGTTTTAAATAGAGAAGGACAGAGAGAGAGAGACAGAGAACCAATTTTTATTGAGTTTTTCACATGGCTTTCGTTGCTCTGACACTTAGTTTTGTACATGGGTGCTGGGTTTTGAACTTGTGTACTTACGCATGCTGGGCAAGTGCTGTAACCACTGAGCCACCCACCGCTCCCTGTTAACAGTTTTATGGGTTTTTTGTTTTGTTTTGCGGAGCTGAGGATCAAACCATGCTACATGCTAGGGAAGCACTGGCCAGCAGGGCTACACCCCAGCCTGGTAGACCACTTGCCTTGCACACAGCAGACCACAGCAGATCCCGGACTGGTTCCATCCCAGCCTTGTGATTTCAATAGGCCTCTCTGTGGGTACCTTGCTCTTTCTGCCCTAGGGTAGTTAACAAAGGTACCACCAGGTGACTGCTTCTGATTTCAAGGACTGAAATACGTCATTATAGAGCCATCTGTTAATTGTTTCCCCTTTTCTTTCCCCAGATTATTGCTTTTGCTTTGGAAGGGAAAAGATCCAAAGTAACTCGGCGGCCAAAGGCCAGTGACTACCAGCGTTTGAACCTAAAGGTGAGGAGGAGCCTGGTGTGTGGGAGGGATGTGCAGCCTGAGGGGCCTCAGCAGTGGTTTGAATCTGGCAGCAGCCACTGATGCTGGGGTACTGCTCTGTTCCCAACTGTTCGCAGATGACAAACTAGAATGTCCACATACTATGCATTGTCTGCAAAGTCAGAGCAGGAGGCGACCCCTCTGTCCTCCACAGAAGCCTCTCCTCTGGCAGATGAAAAATGTTTCCACTCCAGGACCAAAGGCAGCTCCCTGGACTCTCAGACTCAAGTGGTGCGCTGTACCGACAGGCATAGGACTCATCTTGAGAACTGCAGAAGCTGGGCGCTGCAGCAGTGGCTTAGTGGTACAGCACTTGTCTGGCATGCATGAGGACCCAGCTTCAAACCCCATCACCACATACACAACTAAGTGTCAGGGAGACAAAAAACATGAAAAATAAATAAAATTGATTCTCTCTTTAAAAAGAAAGCAAAACCTGATTCACCAGGTGTGGGGTGGAGCCTGTTATTTTTCTGGGAGATTTCCAGGGGACACCAAATGCTGCTGGAGCCACATTTTCAGTGGCAAAGTACTAGACTAGACTTGTTGAAAACAAATGAGCCCAGGAGCTCTATGAAGGTAGGCTGCCTGAGCAAGGAACCAGCGTGCCTCCTTCCTGCCATGTGTCAGTGACGTGGAGGGACTGGATGGAGAGCAATGGCAGAGGAGGCAGGGCACACTGCCCTTGTGCTCCTCATGCCAAGCTGGCATCTTGGGTCAGCTTCACCATTAACTCTGGCTAACTCTTTCCTTGATAATTGGTATAGGAATATTTCCTCCATCATAACTCTTCTGGTTGGAAAAAAATATAGCCATGGCAGGCATGGTGGTGCAGGCCTGTAATCCCAGCAACTCAAGAGACTGAGGCAGGAGAATCACAAGTTTGAGGCCAGTGTCAGCAACTTAACAAGGTCCTGTCTCAAAAATTAAAGGCAGGCTGGGGATGTAGCTCGTGACAGAGCACTCCTGTATTCCATCCTCAGTACCCCCCAAAAAAGTATGTGTGGGGGCTCAGCGGTTTTGGCAGTTGACTGGCATGCGTGAGGACGCAGCTTTGTACCCCAGTACCACGTACACAATGAAGCGTCTGAGCAATGAAGGTCACATGAAAAAATAAAATTAATTCTCCTTCTCTCTCTCTCATTGTCCCTCTCTTTTTTTTTTTTTTAAAGAGAGAGGAACAGTGAGAGAGACAGAGAGAAACAACTTTATTTAGTTTTTCTCATGGCCTTAGTTGCTTCAAGACTTAGTTGTGTATGTGGTGCTGGGGTTTGAACCCGGGTCCCCGTGCTTGCCAGGCAAGCGCCAAAACCGCTGAGCCACCGCTCCAGCCTCATTGTCCCTCTCTTAAAAAAAAAAAAAAATCACATGTGAATGATTCAAAACAATACAGAAGAATATAAGCAGAACCCATGGTTCCCAGATTCCCTCTGTCAAGTATCTTTCTAGCATGTTTTATTTCAAACTGACTCTAAGACGCATTAATGTGGTTGGACACAGTGGCACATGCCTGTGATCCTAGCAACCCGGGAGGCTGGGACAGGAAGATCACAAGTTCAAGGCCAGCCTCAGCAACTTAGCAAGACCCTGTCTCAAGTGGGGAGAAGGGAGACTGGGGATGTGGCTCACTGATTAAGTCTCTCTGGACTCAGACCCCAGTATAAAAAAGACTCATGTCTCTGTGTGCTTTGATTTTGATCAGTTGCTGTTTTATGGTGGTGGTGCCCACATCTCCCCCAAAACTTTATGGTGCGATGTGGTCCTGGGAAACGTGAACCTCACCTGTGGCCTCTGTTGCTGTTTCAGCTTTGATTTCTGCCTGCCACGCCCTTGTCTTCCCTGCTGATTTCTGAATCAAGAGAAATGAGGAAAGTGCTGTGACTAGGAGACCCCCCCCCCCAGGTGTGCCGGTGAGCCTGGGCTTGCTCCTGCCCCTTGGTGACATTGTACTTCTGCCTTCCATCCATCCTTTCCTGAGTGTGAGTGGAGGGGGCTGTGGGAACACGGCAGGCCAACTGGCACTTCCCTCTGCACCAGTCATCTCCACCACCTTGGAAACTGCAAGCAGAGAGGCTTTTCCACCAAGGCCTTCTTGGGGGGTGTCCCCACAGAGAGGCAGAGGATGGGTGCTGCCAGGCAGAGGGCACACGTGAGCCCATGGGTCTCCTCTAAGAGGCTGCGCCTCTGCCGTAAGTTCCCTGCGTTCTGATTCCTGGACAAAGTGAAGCCACTTAATTTGGTTGTCTGAGCACAGAGCTGAGCTTGGGGTTTCTGGAAGTGAAGCCACTTTCCCATCATTTTTTTAGTTGGATTATTGGGACAGAGTGTTCTTTGATTCGGTCACATCCATTCGGTCACATCCAACAGGAACTTCTACAAAAGGGCCGTTCATGCATTGTGCCCGGAAACGAAGGAGGGTTTCGTCTATACTTTTTTCCAAGGGCTTTTGTGAAGGTTTCCCACCAACTCTGTTCTGCCTTTGTTGCCTAAAATAGACCAAAAAAAAAAGTTCATGTTTAGAAATAAACTGCACTCTGACCATCACTCTGCTCTCTTCGCAGGTGCCATAGGCAGTTGGTAGAATTCTCCCCCTCCCCATGTTGGGTCACTGAGCTCTAAGGACTCCGGTGGGCTCCCGTGGGGTGACAGGTGGAGTCCTGGCTAGTCTTGGCTGGCACTGCTACTTGACTTTGCACTTTGCTCTGCTCTGGTCTTGGGAGTTGAATCTCCGCTGTCAGGGAAACGTAGTGGCTTGGTCATATTGTCCACCCTGATGCTGCATGTGATGGGAGTCGAGCCCTGTCCTGGGCAGGCGGCATGCTCTTGCGATGAGCAGAGGGCACTCTTGTTGGAGTTGCTGCTTGTGCACAGGTCTGGGGAGCCGCCGAGACCCGTTGCCTATCCTCTCCCACCCCCTTGTTGGTCTGTGCTATCTTCACATGGCTTCTTCTGAGCTCCTTCTCCTTACCATGAAGCCACATTAGGCCCTGCCCCACTGATACTGGCTACTAGGTCCTGGATGCGCTCAACTCAGTCCTGTTCTTGGCTGTCGGATGTGCTAACAGGCATGGTGGTTCCTGTCTTGTCTCTCACTGTCCTGTCCTGTGCTGGTGGAGATGGGGACCTTTAGAGCCAGGTCTCAGTGAGTCTCATCTGTCCCTACCCTGACCCAGTTCTGATGTGTGCCAACTAGTCTCCTAAGTTGTCACTACAGCTGAATCGCTGTCCTTCTCATCGAGTAGCCTCCCAGCCCCCCGTTTAGTCATCTGAACTCCACAAACACCATTCTTCATTCTTCTCTTGTCCGTTCCTGCTCTTACGTCTCCAGCTGCCTTCCTTTCCACATCAGGGCTTCCTGTGCACGCTCCCACCCACTCATCTGTGAACAGCAGGGAGGTCTGCAGGACATCCGCCAGGTCTGAAGCTTCTGTGGGGTACACAGGGGTGTTGACCACACGTGGATGCCGTTGTTCCCCCACCCCGCTCCACCCCATGCCTTTTAGTCTTACTGTCCTTGTAACCCAGCAAGCCGTTTTTGTTTTTTGGTTAGGTTTTCTTCCTTTCCAAAACCTACCCATTCAGGACCCAGTGCAGGTGTCCCGCGTGTGCCTGCCCTGCACAATTCCTCCTTCCATTCTGCCCTGACCACTCTGGAAAGACAGCCCTGGACACTGTTGCTTCTGCCTAGCACAATGACGTTCAGTTACTTCTGCAGAGAGATTTTCCTTCTTCCTCACACAGCTTTTTGAGTATTGGTGACAGTGACCCTGACATGTTGGCTTTTGATTTTCAAGAGAGGAGGGGGAAGAAGGGTTGGTTTTGTGAAGCAAGAAGGTTGGTGGCAAGTAGACACTTCCGCATTGTCATGGAGTCCGCATGCCCCACCTTGGAGCCTGAGAACCGCGTCATGTGCTGCAAGAGTGCGGTGAGCACTGTGGGATGCGAGTGTCACTTCTCAGGATGGCTGTCTTTGCAGATGGGACACTGGAAGCATGTTCCTGAGACTGCACAAGAGTGAGCTGCTGAGGGAGCCCCAGGCCCCTGTGTAGACAGCATTGGACTCCCTGTGCTGTGGGGCTGCAGCACGAGTGTCCTGCAGGAACTAGTTTTCCTGCTGTGCATTACAGGCTGCACTAGGCTGTCTGGAGTCCCTGCTAGGAAGGCCGAGGCAGCTCGGACCCACCCGATGCCCAGCTGAATGTACCCTGACGTCTTTCCCAGTGATGGCGTGTAATAAAACATTTGGTGATAGGCTCCCCAGAGTTCCCAGGGGCGATGCCCATTGTCTCAGGACCATCGAGGTGCACACACAGGTGTGTGCACACCAGCCCTGTGCTTCTGCCAGATGTTCTAAACCCCTTGCTAGGAGCTGGAACATGGTGTTGCCTCACTCAGCTGTCCACCCCAGGTGAAGAGTGACTTGCCTCCACTAGTCCCCAAGTTGGAAGGCTCGGGTCTGAGCCACATGGCATCTGAGACTGCCCACAAAGCCAGCCTCTCACACTCTGCTAGGTATTCTTGTAATTCATGAAACTGCCGTGACAAGCACATGATCAGCTGTTGAAATCATTTCCCTTCTGTTTGCCCAGTGGATGGCTGGCCTTTGTTTAGCACTGTTTCATACTTCAGTTGTCACTTAATTATGTAATGTTATTTTTTTAAAGCTTATTTGGTCTAATGATTAATATTTTTCAGTACGTTTTAATGAGCTGCTGTAAATCCATCTCAATGTGGTTTTTTCATTGAATGGAAACCAAAATAAATTTCAGATATCAAAGCAATAAAGCCATTAAATTTATTAATTCTGTGTTAAAATATACTAAAATAAGGCCCTTGGTCCTTCAGGTACTAAGTGAAAGGTGGCTTTTCTGAACTTTGGCCATTAGTCACCTCCCCATGGTTCTGCCTGGGCTTCCCTGAGTAAAATCCAGATGCTTGGAGTTTACAAGGTGTCCTGAGTGTCATTGTGACTTCATAGGACAGGAAGTCAAAATGCAAGAAGCTGTTCCGAACATTGAATTGCTCCATCTATACATACGTGTAAGGTGTGTATGAAGCGTGTTGTGGGCTGGGTGCAGCTCGGTGGTGGTCTTGTTTAGCATGCATGAGATCCTGAGTTCCAGCCCCAGCACCACAGAGAGGATGGTGTTAAACCTGGTCCCATCCCCAAGGCTTCTGCTGTGTATGCAGCACTCCAGGTCAGAAATAAGGGGAGGATACACAGCCTATCTGCCATCCCTGTGCTACGCCTACATCCTGTGGCTTGCCACATTCTGGTCCCAACCAACTCTACCCCAGCACTGCCCATCTGACCCTCAGGGCCTATGCAGCCTGACCACCTTGGGAGGGAAGGTGAGTTAGAGGTGAGAAGGATCATCACCTGCCCCAGGAAAGGGCTCCCTCTGGAGGGCTGGTGAAATCAGAACAATCTGGATGTGTGCAGGAACCAACCAGGAAAAGGCATGGCCAGGGATGCGGCTGCAGAGCCCTCTCCCTGCCCCAAGGGTCTACTGCTCCTTCCTGTGGGCCTGCACCCTGGAGCCAAGGGCCTTGAGGTCGGAGTATAAGTTGCGCTTCAGGATGGCGCTGCTGCACAGCAGGGCTCCCTGCAGGGCCCCCATCAGCCCACAGGTGAAGATGTCCTGGCCTAGGAGGCAAGAAGAGAGGCCATAAGCATCCCCCGTGGGAGGAGAGGGAGGCCCACGTCAGGTCCTTGCAGAAAGGGCTGTGCACCTGTCAGGTAGAGGCCGGGGATGGGGCTCTGGGCCCTGAGGGAGGCCATCATGTGAGGATGCAGGCGGTCCAGATTGTGGTCAGCCCCATAGGAGGCACCTCGGGTGGCAGCCAGGAAGAATTGATTGGTCAGAGGGGACCCTCCTACGGTGCTCTCCACCTAGGCAAGATGCAGGCAGTCAAAGGGTGCCGGGAACTCTGGACAAGCCCGCAACCTGGAGGGGGAGGGTCCCCACCTGCACCCTCGCCCAACCTTCCCGTCCAGCTGTGGGAACAGTTTGAGGACCACAGACACAGAGGCGTCCACGAAGGAGTTCTTGAACATCTCGTAGTCATGGCTCCGCTTGCCCCGCGGCTCCTCCTGCCACTCCTCAAACCACTCGTAGGCAGCGGGCACCAGCACGATCATCGAGGACCGGCCTAGGGAGGCAGAGCTGGTTACTACACGCAGCCCCTGCCTGCTGGGGCTCCCGGCTCCAGAGCAAAGCCCCACCTGGAAAGCGGGCTGGCCAAGTCGGGTCCTTGCTGGATGGGGAAACGATGAAGAACAGGGGGATGTGCTCCACAGCCTTGTCCCTGGGCATGGAGATGTAGCGCTCCATTCTGCCAGGAGAGGAGTGTCTGATGCCAAGCCTTGCCTCAGTGCGTGTGCAGACAGGAAGCAGAGGCCCCGTGGGACCCGTCCTCAGTGCTGGGATGAGGCCAGGCGCAGTGCTTGTGCAGGCAGGAAGCAGGGGCCCCCTGGGACCCGCCCCGTAGGCGCATACACTTACGCTTTATCCATGTCAGTGTCAAAATACACATAGTAGTTGGTGGACTGCAGACCCAACTCCTCCTTGGTTCCTTGCAGGCAGATGAAAACGGAGACCATGCTCAGGCCTGGCCGCACCATCTGCAACTGCTGCTTCACACCTACAGACGGAGCCAGTGAGGCTCAGCAGATGTCACACTCCCAGCCCGGACACCTGCAGCCTGATCTCAGCTAGGGCAGGGTCCAGGCCCTTCCTGCCTGCTCTGTCTCCAGCTATGTCACACATCCCTCAGACTCCAGCTCTGCACAGGTGATGTCCAGCCCTGGCTGTCGCTGGCTCACCTGCAGGACAGCCAAGCTAACCACTCAGTCACCCCTTAACGTCTAATTGAGGAGCAAATGGTGACTTAGAGACCACTCTCAAAAGCAGTTACAAGTCAGTGTCAGGGTCAAACTAATACCACCTAACAGAAACAGCCAACAGCACACAGCCCCGGAAGACAGGCAGCACCAGCTGAGCATGAGGGCAGACTTTTAGAAAATGTACCCACAGTTCTCTTCCCACCCTAGACCCACCCCCAGCAGCTGCCTGAGCAACTCAGCCACTGCTGCTTGGCTTCCTTCACCTAACCCTGCTGTGCAGGGCCTGGGCACACAGCAGTCAAGAGATGCCCATTTGCTGGGAAGACATTGTCCCAGAGGCAGCTGGCCATCCTGGAAGAGGCTACAGGAACTCTGTGCTATGGGCAGGGGACTAGAGAAGCAGGCACTAACTAGGCCAGGACCTCCAGCTCTGGGGACAGGGGACATGAACGTGGGAGGGGGACCACAGGAGGCATTAACCAGGCCAGCACCTCCAGCTTTGGGGAACAGAGGACACAAACATGGGCTTCCCAGCTGCTGTGACCTAGGTCCCACATTCAGGTGGGATGTCTCTCCAGAGGCCCCTCAGAACAGCAGCCTCTCCCAGCTAAAAGGAAGAGGCTCAGGAGCCTGACCCCTCTTTCTGGACAATTCCCATCACAATCAGCCTCAGCAGTGAGTGGAAGAAAGGCTCTGCTATTCCCAAAGGCTTCTCTGCTAGGCTACCCATGTTCGCTCCTGATCCAGCTGGCCCTGCCTGTCAGAGTCCACTATAGACCTGGCTCCCACCCCAAACAGCTGGAAAAAAGGTGCCACAGTCTGGAGTCTCGGGTCAGACGTCAGCACTGCCACTGCCTGACATGCACCAGGTCCTCTGGGGCCACCTCTGATCCTGCACCCAATTGCCATGGTGCTTGAGCCAGCCAGACTGTGCCACAGGCTGTCAGGACCAGGCTACTCGAGAGGGAAAGGCCTGCATGGGGCCTGCAGGTGGGGAGGACAGGTGCCACAGGCAACTCTCCTGGCCCAGAGGGACACAGGCCTGTTGGAGTGCAGAGGCCCTGAGAGAGGAGGCGGCCCTGCCCTGGGCAGTCTGCCGTGCCCACTGGGTTCACCCTGGAGTAGGCCTCAACGAGGCAGCAGATACTGGCACAGTGGCGCCCCGCTGCCATGGTGTGGACAAGGATGTTGGAGCACCTATCTGGTGCTCCTGTGAGGTAGGGCCCAGGAAGCTGGGTCACTGGGAATGGCTCTCCAGCCCCTTTCCTATGCCCTCTCTGGTTCCAGAAGCTATGAGACAGACAGGCCTCCCCAACCACACCCCCACCGTGGTGTATTGTGTAGCCTGAATGACTGCTGGTCCCCCCTGGCCAGCAGCCTCCATTCCCCACCTCACACCACAGCTTCAGTCCTGTGATATCCTGACATGACGGCCCTGCCACCATCCGCCAGGGGCCTGGGAAGTCCATCCACTGGGAGGGCCTCCACCTCTAGCCGTAATTGTTAGAATGGGACACTGCAGACTAGAATTCTTGCCTTTCAGCTAAGGACCATCAGAGGGGCAGCATCACCTGGGCCGGGCGTCTCCAGCAGCACAGTCTTACCTGGCAGACACCGGGCACACTCTGGCAGCAGATGCTCATAAGTGTTGAACAGTCCCACGCTGGAGACCACAGTGGGGCAATAGATGTTCACCAGCTCTTGGCCCTTCTTCACACTGACCCCTGCAGGCATGGAACTTGGATGCAGCAGTGAGCTACAGGTCGCCTAGTCTGCACCCCACCACCCCTGACCTGAGAGTCCAGCTTGCCAAGGGCCAGGCAGGCCAGGTGCAGGCACTCTGCAGCCCCAGAGGTATGGAGGGATGGCAGGCATCGGCCTCTGCCACAGTGGCTGCTGCACTTCCATGAGGACTTGCTCTCCTGCAGCCAATCCCCCACCCACCCCACAGCACACCAGCCTGCGGGCCCCCCTCACCGAGGTGGAGGCCTGTGCCCCAAAACTCTTAACACCCCAACCTCCAAGCCTGCTGCGATCTGGTCCCTTCTGTGTCCAGCCTCCTCTCTGCCACTCTCACTAAACTATTACGCAGACTAGACCCAACATCCGATATCCTGACACCCTGCTGGTCTCCAGCAGACCCTGACAACTGTCACCCCTGATACTGCAGAGGCTGAGGCAAGAGGATGGTAAGTCTGAACACAGCCAGGGCAGCACAGTGAGATCACATCGCAAAAAAAAGAAAAGAAAAAAGAAAAAAAAGAAGATGCAGTCCTAGCTGAAGCTGTGGCTCAGCAGTTAACAGCAGTTGCCTGGCATGCACAAGAACATGGGTCCAAACCCCAGCACCATGTACACAACGGTGTCGCAGCAACGAAATCCACATGGAAAACTAAATAAAATTGATTTTCTCTTTCTCTCTCTCACTGTTCCTCTCTCTTTAAAAAGAGAAAGAGAGAGAGAGGAAGGGAGGGAGGGGCAGGCAGATAATGGTCACAGTGCACTGGATGAACATTTTCACCTACTGAGTAAATCATTAAATCCTGCTCTTTGGAGACCATGTCATCCTTTGCCCTTCCTGCTTCCCTTTTATTTCCAGACTGGTCACTGTGCTACGCCCCCACACTGCTATGCCTTCTGCCTCTGGGACCAGGTCACCCCAGCCCAGGGACTCCCTCCCCGCCCCCCAAGCACATGGCAGGGCTCTCACCACAGGTGTTCCCAGCTGAGTCCAGCAACACGCTCTGCACAGTGGCCTTTGTGAGGACAGCGCCCCCGGCCTGCTGAATCACAGGGATAATGTGAAAGGCGATTTCACTGGAACCCCCTCGGGGATAAAAGGCCCCATCTAGGTAGTGGTCGACCACCAGAGCATGCATGGAAAAGGTGGTGTGGCTGGGGGTCACACCTAGAGAAAGGGAGAGAGGGTCATGGGCAGGCAGAAGCAGGCAACCAGGACCATTCAGAAGGAGCAAGGCTTCCCGCCCAAGCAGTCGCAGGACCCACGGCTCCCAGGGCCTCGGCCACTGGAGGAGCTACGTCCTTACCACCTTACAACCTTGGTGCCAGTGGAACGCACTGCCTGCAAACACCAGGAGCCTTGTGTTGACTCACGAAAGAGTCATCCGTGCAGTGGGGGAAGCGACTTCCACAGGGGCACAGGCTTCTCCAGAACCTCAGAGGGCCAGGCCATTCTGTTCCGCTTGTCAGCCAGGCAGGGTCAGCAGGAAAGACAGAGCCAAGAAAGCAGCCCCTCACCCAGTGGCAGCAGAGCTTGCAGCCAGGACACACACCGTAGGTGGGGAAGATGTAGCTGAGCACCGCCTGGAGCTCAGGGGAGGCCCCCAGCTGCCGCAGGACCTCAGCCAGGCTCTGGGTGGACGCGTGCAGGAACGGAGAGAAACGAGTGAGCAGCCCACTGCTGCTGAGGAGCTGAGCCACGCGCAGCGGGAGGAACTTCAGAAAGATGGCGTGATGGGCTCTGTTTGCTACCACCTGGGAAAGATGAGCATGGGGACAGGCCTCAACTCTGGAAGAGCTGCCACCAAACGCCCCTTCCAGTAGCTCGCACCAGCCAGAGCACCAGCAACACTCACTCCCGGAGAAAGCTGAATTTGGGTTTTGCTTTTTATCTCATTTTTGTTTGCTCGTTTTGCTATTCTGAGGATTGAATCCAGGGGCACTCCATCACTGGCCTACACCCCAGGCTTTTTAATTTTGAGATGAGGTCTCAGCTGGGCACATGCCTGTAATCACAGTGACTTGAGAAGTTTAAGCAAGAGAGGGCTGCAAGTTTGAGGCCAGCCCGGGCAACTTAGCAAGATGCTGTCTCAAAAAACAAAAAAAGGCTAGGAATGTGGCTCAGTGGTAGGGTGCCCCTGGGTTCAATACCCTGCGTAAATAGAGACCAGTTCTTGCTAAGTTGCCCAGAATGATCTCAAACTGGGGATCCTACCTGTATCCCAAACCCATACCTGAAATTTCAGGTGTGCACTTTAATTTAAAAAATAAAACACTTTTGTGCATGGTTCCTTTCCTGCACACTCAGATGAGTCTTTTCTGCTTTTTATTTATTTTTTTAGGGCTGAGGACCGAACTCGGGGCCTTGTGCATGCTAGGCAAGCGCTCTGCCACTGAGCTAAATCCCCAACCCCTTTTCTGCTTTTTAATTTCCCAAATTCCTTTTCAGAAATCCCATCTGTCCTCAGAAGTAATAAAGAGATCTGCCACAGGGAAGCCAGCACAGCCAGGAGGGCACAGCAGCCTCCAGAGATCAGAGTGGGAGGGGCAGCCCTGGGTGGGGCCTGCCGGCGCCAGCCACTCCCTGACGGGCACTCTAGTAATGAGAAAGGTCAGTCTGCGAGCAAACAGGGTCCCAGGCAAGTCCAGGTTACCTGCACAAGCTGCATGTACTTGTCAATGACATCTTTCTCCTGGGGAAACTTCTCCTTGAGTCCTTGAATGTATGCTCTCCTCCCACTGTACATAGGGAACTCCTTTCGGCCACTAGGCTTGTCTAGTACCATTATGTCAAAAGGTGAGGACAAGGAAACCCAATCCAGCTGCCCTTCAGTAATCTGGTCCAAGGTAAAGCGGCCAATGGAGCCCTCCTGCATGCGCCCAATATAATGGATTCCTGTTGGGAGGCGAGAAGACAAGGTGGCACTGGGGTAATGGAGCCGTGCCCTAGGAAGGGGAGAAGCAAGGAAGGCACAAGAGGTGGTCCAAAGGGGCTGCCCATCCTTCCTGCCGGACAGAGCCACGGCTGTCAGACAAGGGAAGTGGTGCCCAAGAAGGAAGATGGCACCTCGGAACAGCAGGAATGCCAGTGTCCCACCCCTTTTCCACACCTGCAGAAGCCTCACCTGTGTCAAACTCAAGGCCATTTTTTCCAAAAGTATGACAACAGCCCCCTGCTTTGGTATGCTGTTCCAGGACCAGGACTCGCTTGCCAGCTTTAGCCAGAATCGCAGCTGCAGCCAGGCCCCCGATGCCACTGCCAATCACCACCACATCCAGCTTCTCTGGCACTTGGTTGACTGAGAAAGCTGCAGCAGAAGGGAGGAGGAAGAGGGTGGGCTTCTCAGGCAGGGACAGGAAAATAGCAAAGGAAGAATATCTAGCTGGGACTGTGTAGAACTGTAGCGGGGTTTGCAAAGTAGCTCCTGACTAAGGCATCTCACTTTACCTGGGAATACTCATGACAAGCCAGTGATTTGCCTTGATCGAACTAATTTAACCAAAACCACTCCACATCTGGGGATTTTTACAACTTTCAAAGAAAGTAGGTATCAGTTAACAAGAACAAAAGAAGAGGAGGGCAACAGTGAAGACACCTGTGAGGAAGCAATGGAAGAAGGGAAATGGGAAGTGGGGAGAATGCTAGGACAGGTTGTGGCTCCAGGAACCAGCCCCACACAAGCTGAGTTTCTCTGGAAGACACAGGGTCTGCTAGTGCCAGTGCAGCAGCTGGGCTGCACGTGGTTCCAGATCCTGATTCAGAGGCTTGGGCAAAACAGCTGCCCAGAGCCTATAGTTCTGAGAAGTCACAGCACCTCACACTGGGGAGGAGAGGAGGACACCGTAAGAGGTACAACTAGTGCTATAGGGGCACTTCCACATAGATCTATTCTTTAAAACTCATGCCCAGTACCAGGTATGGGGGTGCACACCTGTAAACTCTGCTACTTGGGAGGCTGAGGCAGGAGGATCACAAGTTCCAGACCAGGCTGAGAAACTCAGTGACACTCTCAAAATAAAATAAGGGCTAGGAATGTTGCTCAGTGGTAGAGCACTCACCTAGCATATGCAAGCCTGAGTTTAACTCCTCCATCACACTCACACACACACACACACACACACACACACACACGCGCGCGCGCGCGCGCGCGCGCGCGGTGGGGAAGAAAACAAGGAAAAGAGTATTGTCTGGGTGGCAAGATTTGTCACCCAGGGAAAAAAAATCTACAAGCAAGAGGGCCGCTGGAGATTAAACGGGACACTTGGTTTCTGTTTGTTTGTTTTTCGCTGTTTTTCTCCAGCGGAACTCTCTTTAACCTCCCAGGCAAGCCCACTTGCGCCTCACAACCAAGGGTGCCAGCCGGGTGCCAGCCAACTGCAGCAGAGGCGACCTGCTATGCCTCTCTCCCCAGGGTAGAACCAGGCTCAGTCTTGCGAGCTGGAACCATGTCTACCCCATCCAATCCCCCGGCCTGCAAAAGCAATTTCCTCGCAGCCCGGAGGTTTCCCGAGCCCGCACGGGGAAAGCTGGGGACAGAGAGCCCAGCGGGGAAAAGGCTGATTCTCGCCGCGGCCCAGGGCAGGGTGGTTCCAGCCGTGCCAAGCCCGTGGGCAGCAGCGCCCGGAGCTGCAGGAGCAAAGTCCTCGCCGCGCACCCACGACGGCCCCACGTGCGAGGCCCTTCCCGGCACTTTATCACGGAGAAGGCGAAGCCAGGCAGGCTCGCGAGGCCGCCCGGGCGCAGCGCGGATCCAGGCCCCGCTGACCTTGCCTGAGGACCCTCTTCCTGGCCTCCCTGTCGGTCACCAGTGGCGCGGGCGGACGCTTGACATCCTGCGAGAAAGGGTTCGGGGAGCGCCCGGAGAACAGCCCCCGGTAGGCGCGGTGGACGCCGGCCAGCACCAGCAGCAGCACCAGCAGCAGCACCAGCCACATCTCGCCGGCCGACCGCACTCTGGGTACAGGCGCCGCTCAGGCTCTTAAGGCCTGAGGCGCCACGCTCTGAGCCCTGGGGGCGGAGTCAACAGCGGCCCCGCCCACGCGAAGCGGGCTATCGGCGCGGGTTGGCCGTCCGGCACCCCGTACGGACTGCGCCCGGTACGGACTACGCTCCGGCTCGCGGACGAGGCAGCGTGCGCCTGCGCAGAGCAGGTGTAGGGCGCCGCCGGGGGTGCGCGGACACGCGGAGAGAGGCCGGGCCGCGGGGCCGCGCACGGCCGGGAGGTACACACCCCGAGGGCCGGGGCGGTCGCCCAGCGGCGAGGGGAGGCTGGCGGAGGGCGTCCCTGTCCCGCGGCCGAGCCCGGCGACCGCCCAGTGGCCCGGCGCGCCGAGATGGGCGTCCGCGACGACGGCTCCCTCCCGAGCCCGATCCCCGACGGCCCTTCCCGAGGGTGGGCGCCGTGAGGTGACGGCGTCGGGGCGCGGAACCGTGACCGAGCGCCCACCGCGGATTCGGTTGCCGGGCGCTGCTGCACTGTGGGGCCCTCTGCTGGGATTACCTGTGTGTGGGGAGCCTGTCCGCAACGAAGAAAGGCCGAGACCAGGGCTCGCGCCCTGTCCACCCCACCCGGCCTGCGGGGCCTGTCCTCCCCACCCGGTGCCTGTCCACCCGGCCTGTGGGGCCTGTCCACCTGGTTCGGGGCTTGTCCACCTGGCCTGCAGGGCTTCTCCACCCCACCTGATGCCTGTCCACCCTTCCAGGAGCCTGTCCACCGGGGCAGGGCCTGTCCACTCACGGCTGCGCGTGGGAGCCTGGCCTTTGGCTAGGAGCCTGGTTCATTCAGAATAAATGCACAACTGCATACAGATCTTAAGCCTTTCTCTCGCCCTCCCTCTCAGTGGGGGTCTAACTAAAGGGGTGAGCCCTGTTTTCTGTTTCTTACAGAGCTGAGGCTTCAAAGGCCTCAGGGACTTCAATATTCACAGAAGCCAGCTACACCCTGGTGATGGCACAGAGGGACTGTTTTCTCATTCCTAGTCTGAATGAGTGCCAGAAGGAAGGCAAAAGCTAGAACAGTGGGACCTGTGGCTCTCCTGTAGCATAAGATCGCAGACCTCAGTAAACCCCTTTTGAGCCCAAGGACAAAGCTCACTTGAGCAAATGACTTTGAGTCATGAATGAAAAATCTCCATATCTTCATAATGAGAAAGAATTAAGAGATGGACAGGTAAGCATGCCTATTTGAGAAACAAGTAATAGAGCATAACAAAAGAATGTGGAGTTTAGAAATATTTAGGAAATTTCTCAGAGCTTTTTATTCTATTAGGGATGTGGGCTGGGAGTGTTGATCCATGGTAGAGTGCTAACCTAGCATGCATGAGGCCCTGAGTTCCATCCCCACCACTCCAGAAAAGGAGATTCTGTTCACATCTGCATCCTCTGCCTTTTCTAATAACTTGTTTTCTAAATGGCTTGTGGAAGTTTGTGTTTGTGTGGGTTGGGGAAAGAATTCCTTTGAGAAATGCTTAGGAAATCTTTCCTGGATTTCGTGTACCTTAATGCCCTCCTCCCTATGGAACAGCACTTGCCTGGTTATCCTTAAGACTCTGGCACACCATGATGTATCTTCCTGGGCCTTTTCCTGTAGCTTACCTACACAGAAAAGGTCTTAAACTTAGATTGTGGGATTCAGTGGCCAGAAGAAGGACACACGTTTTGTTTTAGGACTCTAGAAAGATTTCCTCACTGTAGGAGGACAGGTGGACAGGGAAGTCTCTGGACACTAGAGGGGAAAGGATTGGGTGGATCCTGGGTGTGTAGATTCCAGCAGAGAGTTGTTTAGCACCATGAATCACCAGATTTTTTGAAAAATCAGAGTTAAAGCAAGTCACAGTGGTGCACACCTGTAATCCCAACTACTAGGGAGGCTGAGGCAGGAGGATGGTGAGTTCAAAGCCAGCCTCAGCAACTTAGTGAGGCCCTGAGTAACTTAGCAAGACCCTGTCTCAAACTAAAAAATAAAAAGGGCTGGAGATATGGCTCAGTGGTTAAGCATCCCTAGGTTCAATCCCCAGTACCAAAACAGGGAAGGGGAGCTACATCCCCAGCCCTTCCAACTTTTTGACCTTTGATAAATCTAACAACTGAGACATTATCTGAGTGGTTTTATCTGGCATTTTTCTCAGTAGGAAATCTCAGCATTTGTGTGTATATTTAAGAATAATGTTTTCTTCTGTGTAAACTCCATATCCTGTGCCCATTTTTCATCTGAGTTTAGTTTATTGTTGTTGTTGGGTTTTTCGTGTTTTTTTGTTTTTTGTTTGTTTGTTTATTGTACCAGGGATTGAACTTAGAGATGCTTTACTACTAAACCACATCCCCAGCCCATTTATTATTTTTTATTTTGAAGCAGGGTCCAAGTTACAGGGCCTCACTAAGTTGCTGAGGCTGGCTTTGAACTTGTGATCCTCCTGTATCAGCCTCCCAAGACACTGGGATTACAGGCATGTAATCCACCATGCCCAGTTAGTTTTAGCTTTTTTAACTTACTGATTTATAGGATTTTTTTAACATACTAGGAAAATCGGTGCTATATCTATGATATGAATTGCAAATAGCTGACCAGATATTTTTTTGTTTTGTTTCATTTTGGTTTTAATTCTAGTAGGGGAAAGTTCTGGCTGAGCAGAAAGACCAGGGGAAACTGCCTCACTGAACTCTTCTTTCTCAGAGTCCTGAGATCTTTAACAGAGCTAAGAAATTTGAATAAGATTTTTGAGTCCACGCAGTGGCACACGCTTGTAATCCCAGCTACTTAGGCTGAGGCAGGAAGATCAAATGTTCAAGGCCAGCCTAGGCAACTTAGTGAAACCCTGTCTCAAAATAAAATAGAAAGGCGGTCTGGAGCAGTGGGTTGGCGGTTATGACACTTGCCCAGCATGCACCAGTATGCAAGTTCAATCCCCAGCACCACGTTCACAACAAAGTCTCAGAGCAACGAAAGCCACATGAAAAACTAAATAAAATTGATTCTCTCTTCCTCTCTCTCTCTCTCTCTCTTTC
Source organism: Aplodontia rufa (assembly GCA_004027875.1). Taxonomy (NCBI): domain Eukaryota; kingdom Metazoa; phylum Chordata; class Mammalia; order Rodentia; family Aplodontiidae; genus Aplodontia; species Aplodontia rufa. The sequence continues at coordinate 27,892 of PVKS010009998.1, read as the reverse complement.
TCTCTCTCTCTGTCTCTGTCCCTCTCTGTCAAAAAATAAAATAAAATAGGAAGGTCTGGGGATGCAGCTCAGTTGTAGAGCACTTGCCTAGTATGCACAAGGCCCTGAGTTACATCCTCAGTACCACCCCCCAAAAAAAGACTCTAATACAATATTAACTAAGTTTTTTGGTGGTTTGTTTGTTTAATGCTGTTGGTGATCAAAGCCAAGGCCTTGAACATGATAGGCAAGAGCATTCTCACCACGTTATCTCCCCACACCATATTAAACAGAGGTTTTTCATTACAATATTTCTCTGAGTTAGTTTGTTTTATGATTCTGGGAGAAGGTGCAGCCTTAGGCTATGATCCTCTGAGAGTTGCTATGTCCTGGGAGATTGATCCTGGCCCATCTCACAGGGTGAAGGCCTGTCTCCGGGGCATTCTACATCACATGACAAGGACAGCGGTGCTCTTGTGGACTTCAGAGGAGTTCCTGTACGTATCACCCACACTTCAGTGCTTCCTGCCAGCACAGCTTAGCTCACTGTGTTCAGGGTGTGGGTGCAAACATGCCACGCCACCTCTATCTAATAAGGTGATCGCCTTAGGAGAGGGAGTGCCAGAGGAACGCCAGTTCAAAGTCACAGGCACAGTGACTTCATTTACCTTTGAGGAAGGCATCTTGCATTTGTCCCCATATTGCCTAATTCCTACATCATAAATGAAGTTTTCCAGGTTCCTCACTTGAGGATTGATTTCAGGGGTACAGGAGTTCAATCCCCGCACCAAAACAATAATAATAAACTTTAATCAACCTCTGGGGCCAGCCAGTATTCTGGCCTCCATTTGCAGGGATATCCAGTGCTTGTGGGTGGGAAGTACTGGGGTGCACATGGATTCCGCCCTCTTTCTAAAGGCCACCTGCCCCACAGATCTCAGAGTTGAAGAATCGTGATGTTCTCCGGGCCCTGACAGCAGAAGCTAACAGATGGGAGCCAGGCGGTAAGGACCCCTCAGGGCCCTGGAGACGGTGGGACCCAAAGCGGACCTACCTCTCCTCCTTTGAGTTTCTCCTGCTTTGTTCTGCAGAATTTGGAGTTTATGTTCCTCGGGGATAATTGGAATCAAAACTGGATTAGGTGTCAGTCAGCTTGTACTTTACTGTGTGCCTGGGGGCAAATCGTGGAATCTCTATATAGAGTTGAAATGTTGATACCCTGTCCTCAAAAGGGCAGGTCAGGGAGTGTGCAGGAAGAGGGTTTGGAGCAGTTTCCCCTTCATCTGCCATCCACAGGACTTCCCTGTCCTCATTAAAGTTCGTTATGGAGAGGGATGTCCTCGTTAACTCAGAAGCACCCACTCTGAGTCAGGTATCTCTGCTTTAAATTCTGGCTCTCTCACCTAAATGACCTGGAGGAAATTACTTGACTTTTCTAACCCTCATTTCCTCAACTGTAACAGTGATTGGGTGGCTCAGTGGTAGAGCCCAGCACACATGAGGCCTGAGTGGGGATGGGGGATAAAAACATTGTATCAGAATATACATGATGGGAATTTTATAAGGATTAAATGAGATAATGTAGATAAAGTGCTTTATACAAAAAAATATGAATCATAGTATGTACCAATTGATATGTATTGTTATCTTTAAGTCTTACACACTGGAAATGTAGTCTCCAGAAACATGGAGCCTTCTGAAGTATTCTACTGTAGGAAAATCATCCAGACATTTACAAAGTTTCTGTCAATGGAATTTTTTCCATACTGTCTGGTGATAAACCCAACATTAGTAAATAGCATTTACCTTAAATGCCAAAATATTTTATATTTAAATACCACTGGTGTTTCTGTGCCAGATTTTGTGTGTATGTGTGTGTGTGTGTGTGCCAGGGATTGAACTCAGGGGAGTTTAACCACTGAGCCACATCCCCAGCTCTTTTCATTTTGAGACAGGGTCTCGTTAAGTTGCTTAGGGCGTAAGTTGCTCAGGCTGGCTTGGAACTTGTGATCCTCCTGCCTCAGCCTCCAAATTGCTGGGATTACAGGCATGTACCACCATGCCCAGCTGTGCCAGATATTTTTTTTTATTTTAAAATGTTTGATTGCACTAATATTCAACAAAGTGAGACATGAGGTACTTTATATGTATCAAATTATTAAAGATTATATCTAATTTTCAGTGCTGGATTTCTGGAAAGTAATTTGCCAATAAATATCTCAAGACTTAAACATGTTCATATCCTAAAGAAATATTTTTAAAAGCAGGGAATGATTTTTGCTCAGGATCATTCATTACCACATTGTCTGTAATAGGAAAACCTTGAAAACAACAGAATGTCTTGTTTAATGAATTGTGTACAGTAATTTTTTTTAGTAGATGGATATGGAGTTACAATCGAGGGGGAAACATTATCAAACATTCAAGGACAAATGTATATATACTTAGTTATCCAGGGCTGATGTCATGTCATGGATGCCCAGCTTGGGTTCCCCATGTTGCTGTTTCCCCCAGAAGAACCCCTGAGTTAAATGGATATCTCGTGGAGGTCAGAGATCTCCTTCTGAGATGATTCCCCCATATTCCCACCCTCCAGTCTCTTAGGTGTTCTTAAGCCCTCCCCCCACCCTGTCCCCCACTCCACGCCTCCAAGTATCCTAGGGAGTCATCCCCTTGTTGCGTTAAGAATCATATAATTTGAAGTTATTATTAGCTTAGCCATCTAACATACTGCTTCCCAATGTATTCTAGCTTCCACAGATGAGAAAAACCATTCAGCCCTTGAGTCTCTGAGATTGGGATACTTCACTTAGCATAATTCTTTCCATCTCCATCCATTTGATTTCAAAAGTCATAATATCATCTTCTCTAATGGCCGAGTAGTATTCCATCGTATATGTACCAAAGTTTTTGTATCCACTCGTTGAGTGAGGGGTATCTGGGTTGGTTCCATAATCTAGCTATAGTAAATTGAGCTGCTATAAACGTTAATGAAGCCACATCACTATAATATGCTGTTTCTAACTCTTTTGGGATAATACCCAGGAGTGGGATAGCTGGGTCATAAGGTGGTTCCATCCTTAGTTTTTTGAGGATTCTCCACACTGCTTTCCAGAGTGGCTGAACCAGTTTGCAGTCCCACCAGCAATGTAACAGTGTTCCTCTTTTCCCACAGCCCCTCCAGCATCTGTTGTTGTTAGAATTTTTCATTTTTGACACTCTAACAGGAGTGAGGTGGTATCTCATTGAAGTTTTGATTTGCATTTCCCCTATAGCTAATGATGTAGAGCATTTTTTCATATACTTATGGGCTTTCTGGACTTCCTCTGGTGAGAAGTTTCTTTTAAGATCTGTAGCCCATTTATTGATTGGATTATTTGTGAGTTTGGTGTTTAGTTTCTTTAGTTCTTTGTATATTCTGGATATTAGTCCTCTGTCCGAGGTGTAGCAGGCAAAGGTTTTCTCCCATTCTGTAAGTTCTCTCTTGATGGTCTTGACTAGATCTTTAGCTGTGTTAAAACTTTTTAGTTTAATTTCATACCATTCATTTATTCTTGACTTTACTGCTTGAGCCATGGGAGTTTTGTTAAGGAGGCACTGCCGACTCCTATGTCCTGTAGTGTTGACCCTACTTCTTTTTCTATTAAGTTTAAAGTTTTTTGTGCCAGATTTTTTTTTTTTTTTTTGGGCTGAGGACCAAACTCGGGGTCTTGCACATGCTAGGCAAGCGCTCTGCCACTGAGCTAAATCCCCAACCCCTGTGCCAGATATTTTTAATCATCAAAAAAGTTTTCAGAGGCTGGAGCAGTAGCTCAGCAGTTACAATGTCTGGCATGCTCAAGGACCTGAGTTTAAACCCCAGGACCACATATACAACTAAGTGTCAGAAAAACAAAAACCAGATTAAAAAAATAAACAAAATTGATTCTCTTTAAAAAAAAAAAAAAAAAGTTTTCAGGAGCTGGAACAGTGGCTCAGCAGTTATAGTGCTTGCCTGGCATGTGCAAGTACGCAAGTTCAAACCCCAGTACCATGTACATCACGAAGTGTTGGAGCAACAAAGGCCACATGAAAAACTAAATAAAATTGATTCATTCTTTCTCTCTCTCGCTCTTTCACTGTCACTCTGTCTTTTTAAAAAAAAGTTTTCAGATTGCACTTGGATAATTTCAGTTAAATAAGCTGACTAAATCAACAGTGCTTTTTAGTTTAAGAATACATGAAGGAGAGGCAAAATAAAGGATACCATGAAAAGGAAAAGCAGCTACACTGTTGTGAGCTGAGTCAGTTTCCCTAAAGGCCTCTCATTTGCCCCTATGGTCTTCTGCTGAGTAGGATCATCTCCCGGGGCAGGAACGTCTCCAAGAGGTCAGGGAAAGCTCTTATGTTTTTAGGCGCTGGTCTGGTTTCTTTTAAGTATTACAAAGCAGTGTACTAACGATGGAACCCAGAGCTTTGCACGTGCCGGGCAGGTGTTCCACCATATCCAGCCCTTGGTACTGCTTGCCAAGACTGAGTGCTCTCTGCTGGCTACCCAAGCCCTTTGCTGCTGAGGTTTCTCCTCCTTGCTCACAGACTTAGTCAGATGTTTGCAGTGCAGGAGCAAAGGGCACAAGATGGATGTGATTGCTTAGGGTCTGGGGGCAAAGATCAGGGAAGCCATGTGCAGGTGAGGCTGAATGTAGGGACAGGCATTCCATGTGGTCGCTCCACTTCTCCCTTCTGGTCAGCCACTTTGTCCTTTGTTTTGAATTCCCAAGTGTCCAGCATGCTGAAGGCTGGTTTGATTTTCTGGACCCATCTCAGCTGCAGGGTTATGGGCCTCTGCCCGCTGTGCCTGAGCCTGTGGCTGTGTTGGGACTGGCAGCTAGCATTTGCCGAGCCAGTAGCTGGAGAAGAAATGCAGAGAGGAGCAGCAGAGGTGAACCCTGGCACCTGGTCTGCACTCGGAGGTGCTGTCCTCTGCTTCTTCCCAGCCACGTCTACTCCTCACCTCCACTAGCACTTGATGGCATTGAACCTGCAGTGTGCTTCAGTGGTAGTCTGTTTTTTACTTACCATCATGAAAAATGAAACTGGATGCCGACAAAGAAGAGGGCTCTGCTATGTGATTGAGAGGTTGAAGACGGCCTTCCCAGCAGGCCCAAGTTGGTGTGGGATCACAGGAGGGACATGGGTCTGCAAGTGTGTGTGTGTGTAGGAGATGGCCTTGCTGGCAGGCCTGAGTTGGTGTGGGCATCCAGGAAGGACATGGGGCTGCACGTGTGTGTGTGTGTGTGTAGGAGATGGCCTTGCTGGCCTGAGTTGATGTGGGCATCCAGGGAGGACATGGGGCTGCACGTGTGTATGTGTGTGTGTGTGTAGGAGATGGCCTTCCCAGCAGGCCTGAGTTGGTGTGGGTGTCACAGGAGGGACATGGGGCTGCACGTGTGTCTAGAGATGGCCTTTCCAGCCCAAGTTGGTGTGGGCATCACGGAAGGGACTTGGGGGCTACATGTGTGTATTTCTGGACTCTCTAAGCCACCAGTATTATTTGATCATGGGTCTCCACCTTGATGTCCACATTGAATCCTAACCACCTGTAAGTAGGAGAGCACACTGTATCCACCCGCTCAACACCTCCCAGGGGGATTGAGTGTCAGCATTGGAAACCTCAGGGACACACTCAAGCCACAGCCACACCAAATAGTTTCTCATGTGAGGTCCTCGGTTAAGATGGCAAGGGGGAGCCATCCTCACCTGCATGCAGGTGTAGCCGGGGAGGTCCTCGTCATTGGTAGTGAAGCCTCCACCCTTATGTTGTTGTTTGGTATCATATACAGAAGCTGGTAACAGAGATGCCCAGCCCTTGGGCAAGAGTGGCCGCTGTGGCTTAGAACTGTGCAGTGGCTGCGTCCTTTTGCTGCTGCCTTCCCTGCCTGTTGAAGTGCTTTAGGTCATCCGACATTTGCATGTGGCACATGGCTGGGATCTGGAGGGCCCTGCCTGTGTGCTCACGGTGCATTTGGAGAGACAGCCACATGGGGTTTAGCGCCTTGCAGAGCATGGCTCCCAGTCCAGATGTGAGGTTGCAGGAGCTGTCAGGCGAGGGCAGAGAGGACAGGAGCTACCAACAGGGTCAGGAACCAGAGCACCTGGGCAGGCAGAGGGTGGGAGAGCAGAGCAAACTGGGGACTTCGATGTGCACCACAGTATGGGCTATGTGGGAGATAGGGCATCCCCGCAGGGTTGGGAAAACAGCTGGGGAACAGCACTGCCTTTTCCAAGGCTCACTGACAGGATCTGAGGCAGGCAAGGCCGCCAGCGTCTGCAGTGGCGGTCAGCTGCCCTGCATCTCAGGGCTGCTTTCCTCATTGTTACAGTTGTGAGTGCAGAGGTGCTCAGAGCCCAAGAGGAGTGGGAAGCTGTGGACACCATCCAGGGAGACGCAGGTAAATGCGAGGGTGGCTGGCATTCCTGGGACTCTGGGATCAGGAGACAGAATTCCTGAGTATTCTCATTTTAGCTACATGACATAGAGTAAGATCTTTCCAAACCCAAAGATGAGAGCATCCTCCCTCCAGAGGAATTGGAAATGATACCATGAGGAGAGGGTCACCAGCCATGCCTGTGTCCTGAGGGAACGCAGGGAGCACCTGGAGCAGGGGCAGCCTCCACAGGGTTAAGAGGACAGAGGCAGTCAGCCAGGGGCCCTGCACAAGGCTGGTCAGGTTGCTCAGTGTACACAGAGGGCTGTGGGGACAGGACAAACCCACCTCCTGGAGTGCTCTGAAGACTGGGTGAGAATTGCCTCAAGTCCTTCTCTGAGAGGTCCTGGTGGAAGGTAGAATAGAACCTGGCGTTAGCCTGAGTCCCGTCCAGCTCCTGGAGAGATGTGACAGGGAGCAGCAGCATTAGCCATCGCCACCTGACTAGTGGCAAGTTACCCGCCATGGGCTGTAATCAAGGTCAGGGAGCAGTGTCAGTCATTGCCTCCAAGCTAGTGGCAAGTTACCCCCTGTGGGCTGTAACCAAGGTCAGGCACAGTGGAAAACAGGAGTGGCCCTGAGCAAGCCACACTCCTGGCAGTGACTTGCTATCCACGGGTGGGGGGATGTCAGCTCCAGCCCTGCTCCCTGCTGAGGCCACCTGGCACCTCTCAACAGCCTGGCCCAGTAGCTGTGGGTGTCTGACTCAGCTGGAAGTCAGTGCTTGGCTCAGGTGATAGCCAGGCTAGGTAAACCTGAGCCAACAGAATGATTGCTACCACCAATCCTCAAGTGTCTTCCCTTTGCTACAGGGAGCAAGGACAGCTCGGACCCACTGGGACAGCTCATCTCCTTTGGTGAGGCCCTGCAGCACCTCCAGGCTCTGGACCTCTCCTCCTTCAAGGTATGGCCGCAGGAACCACGACTCATGCAGAGCAAGGCAGCTTTGTGGGACCGTGCCCATACAGCACTTGTGGCCCTTGTTCAGGGGCCTAGGCAGCTGTCCCCTGCCCTTCCCTCCCAGGAGTGGCAGGAGGCAGCTAGAACCAGGAAGGAGCCAGTGCAGGGAAGATCCCTGAAGGACAGAGCTATTAGAATCTGAGAAAGGGGGCTGGAGCCATGCCTTGGTGGTTACTGTACTTGCCTGGCATGCGCAAGTACACGAGTTCAAACCTCAGCAACCCACGTACACAACTAAGTGTCAGAGCAATGAAAGCCATGTGAAAAACTCAATAAAAATTGATTTTCTCTGTCTCTCTCTCTCTCTCTCTTTCTCTCTCTGTCTCTCTCTCACTGTCCTTCTCTCTTTAAAAAAAAAAGATTTAAAAAAAAAGAATCTGAGAAATTTGTGGGGTCAGGACAGGGAGGAGTGCTGGGGGCAACACATTGGGGGCTTTCTGGCACATCCCAAGGAAGCAGTAGTGAGCTGAGAGAAGGCAGCCGCAAACCTTCAGCATGGAGCCCAGCCCAGGAGAGCGGGCTGAACGAGACTGAGGCATGGTGGTCAGTGGGTCCTGATAGCCAGAGCTGCCACATAGAACATCCCAGGGCCAGGGCTGGGGGTGTGGCTCGGTGGCAGAGTGTTCGCCTAGCATGAGGCCCTGGGTTCCCTTCCCAGTGCCTCAATAAAAAGAAGGAAAAAAGTCTATTCCAGGCAGCCCTGACCATGAGGAGCCAGCCTGACCTACTTTAGGCTGCAGCCACCTGTCCCAGGCATCTAGCTCCAGTGAGTCCCCACCAGGCCCCTTCCTGCTGACTTGCATCTCAGACAGGGAGGTGGACACGGAAAGGGTAGAAGCAGCTTTTGTCTGACCACATGGAGGACTCCCCCAAACTGGGCTTCTATGGCATACCTGGGACGTAGAAGAGCTAGTTCTGGGAATCCTGAAGGACCAACCCACAGAACTATACCTGAGAACAGTTCTTTTTCCTTGGAAGAAGCTGGAAGAGATCTGGGAGGCCTGGCAGGTTCTCAGCAGCTGGGAGCTGGGGGCTCACTTCCCAGGGTGACGGTGAGTTCCTTAAGCCAAATGAAACTGACCCTGTGCCCATGACCTGCATCTTCCTCCCCAGAAGAGAATTCAGCCAACTGTCCGAAGGTCTGGGCTCGCCGCCCTCCGGCACTGCCTCTTCGGGCCTCCAAAACTCCACCAGGGCCTTCGGGAAGAAAGGGACTTGGTCCTGACCATTGCTCAATGTGAGTGTCAGGACTGCGCCGGGGCCAATGCTGTGTGGGTGCTCAGGACAGGCTCTGCCATTGTGGCCAAGCCAGGGCTCCTGAGTGCACCCTGCTGGTGGATGAGAGTGAGGGCTGAGGAGGGTGTCTTGAGCTCCCTGGCCTCCCCGAGGGATGGTGCAGCAGAGCTTGTGGGTATGTTTGGGGGCAGGTGGCCTGGATAGCCAAGACCCAGTACATGGCCGAGTGCTCCAGACCATCTACAAGAAGCTGACTGGCTCCAAGCTGGACTGCGCCCTCCGCGGAGAACACTGGGAGGACCTGGGCTTTCAGGGTAAGAGGGGGCCACACACTGCTTCACTTCCTGGCCCCAATCCCAGTGCTACAGCGAGAGGCAGAACGTAGAAGGCACCCAGGAGGTGCAGCAAGAGCAGAGGCTGAGGAGCCTGACAGGCAGATCATAGGCAGCCCTGCCAGCCACGCCTCCATGCCCGCCTCGGGGGTGACAGGCCCTGCAGGCCATGCCGACATCCTGGCCGCAGGGGTGACAGGACCTACAGTGTGACTTGCTTGGGTTAGGGTTCTGTCCTCTTTTTTTTAAAGAAAGACAGTGAGAGCGAGAAAGAAAGAATCAATTTTTATTTTTAGTTTTTCATGTGGCCTTGGCCTCTCGGGGACTTCGTTGTGTATGTGGTGCTGGGGCTTAATCCGCGTACTTGCGCATGTGAGGCAAGTGCTGTAACCCCTGAGTCACTGCTCCAGCCCCTTTGTCCTCTTGTTAATGAAAATTTCATTACCTGTTTTTTAAACTGATGCAAGCTGATTTCACTTATTTGCGGGTTAGACTCATCTCAAATCGTATCAAGTTCTATCTGTACAGAATAGCAGACTCTCTTAATCTGGGAAGGAAATGGCTGCCCTGGGTGATCATAATCTCTTGTCTGAAGCATCCCCTTCCTGTGTGGAGAATCACATCAGGTAATGTCCAGAGTCTTGCTTCCTACACAGTGTTGAAAACCCCAGAGATTTTCTTCCCCTGAGGAAGCCTTGATTGCCCCTTTCCCTCCAGAGCTCCCAGGGCAGTGTACACAGGTCTTTCCTTTCAGCTCTTGAAGGAGTACTGCCTCCCCCTGCTCGGTGGTGTCTGAGGAGGAGTCCGCTTCCTCTCCAACTCCCTCCCCTGCGTGTGAGCAGCTGCCAGTCAGTCTGCTTCAGAGAGCTTTCCTTGGTCTTTTATTTTTTGAGGGGGTTCTGTATCAGGGATTGAACCTGGGGGCTCTCAATCACAGAACAACATCCTCAGCCCTTTTTATTTTTTATTTTGAGACAGGATTTTGCTAAGTTGCTGAGGCTGGCTTTGAACTCTTGATCCTCCTGCCTCCACCTCCTGAGCCGCTGGGATCACAGGTGTGCCCCACAGAGCCTAACTCTAGATTTCAGGAATTTTTTTTTTTTTTTTTTAGGAATGGAGGGAGAGAGTGAGAGAAAAAGAGAAAATCAACTTTAGTTTTCCCTCTGGCCTTCATTTCTCCAACACTTAGTTGTGCATGTGGTTGGTGCTGCGGTTCAAACCAGGGTCTTCACACATGCCAGGCAAGCGCTCCAACTGCTGAGTCGCTGCTCCAGCCCTAGATTTCAGGATTTTTTTTTTTTTAAGAGGGGACAGTGAGAGAGAGAGACAAAGAGAATCAATTTTTTTTAATTTAGTTTTTCACATGACTTTCGTTGCTCTGAGACTTTGTTGTGTATAACTCGCGTACTTACGCAAGCGTGGCAAGTGCCGTAACCGCTGAGCCACCGCTCTAGCCCAAGATGTCAGGATTTTGACTGAGGTGTGTCATTGTGTGGATCTCTTTGGGTTTAGACTACTTGGAGTTAGCTCAGCTGCTTGAATCTGTCAGATTATGTCCTTTGTGAAATTTGGTAAATTCCCAGCCATGATAACTTTGAATACTTTCTCCAGCCCCAGACTTTGCCTTCTGTTGTGGGACTTGGGGCACAAAAGTTAGACCTTCACAGTTGTTTTATTTTGTGTGAGTGAGCCTTAAACCCAGCCCAGCACTCTGTTATAACTAACATCTCCAGGGCTCTGTCCATTTTCTGCTTTTTTCCCTCGGCCTCTGAGTCAGATGAGATGGTCTCATTTGTCCATCTTCGTATTCACTGACTCTCTATTATGTCCAGGGTTTACATTGATCCAGTGTGTTTTTTCATTTGTAAAATTTGGTTTTGGGGCTGGAGCGGTAGCTCAGCAGTTCCAGTGTTTGCCTGGCACATGTGAGGATGTGGGTTCAAACCCCGCCACCGCAAACACAACAAAGTGTCAGAGCAACGAAAACCATAAAAAAGACTAAATAAAATTGGGTTAGAGCGGTGGCTCAGCAGTTACAGCACTTGCCTGGCATGCGCAAGTACGTGAGTTCAAACCCCAGCACCACATGCACGATGAAGTCAGAGCAGCGAAGGCCACATGAAAAACTAAATAAAATAGTTTCTTTCTCTCTCTCTCTCTCTCTCTCACTGTCCCTCTCTCTTTTAAAAAAAAAAATCTTGATTCTCTTTCTCCTTCTCTCACTGTCCCTCTCTCTCTCTAAATAAATAAATAAAATTTGGTTCTCTTTATGCCTATTTGTTTAGTGAAACTTTCTGGTTCTGCATTCATCTTTCAGGAAGGGACAGGGTGTAGCTCGGTGGTAGAGCACGTGCTTCGCATACACAAAGCCTGCACTGAAGAGAGAAAAAAGTGCATCCCCTCATCCTGGCTTCTCGTCCTGGCTCTTGAGAGGCATGCTGTGCTGTGCCAAGTCACCATTTCTCGGTAACTTGAAGCAGCACAGTGTGTCCACATCATGTGCACGTGTCCAGCTCTGTGGTCCAGAGCTCCTGCACAGATCAAGGATTGGCTGCCCTCCTTACTGCAGTCCTTGCTGCACTCCTTGCCTGGCAGGGCTGTGCTCCTTGCCTCCTTGCCTGGGGGTGGCTGCACAACTTGCCTGAGGGGGGCTACGCTCCTTACCTGGCAGGCTGTGCTCCTTGCTGCAGGCTCTAGGACAAAGCCCACTTGCTTGCCTTCTCCGTTTCAGATGTCTCCACATGCCTTTGCCTCAAGCCAGAAGCATCTGTGAGCCCCAGAACACCCTCTCATGGCTCCTTCGGGCCAGATCTTACGCCTACCTCTTGTGCTTTTGTGGGCCCCTCTCGTTATACTGGGCCCCGCAGAACCCAGGACAGTCACCCTTGCCGCTGATTCAGTCTCATCTGCTTTGCAGACTTCATATTCTTCTGCCTGCCATAGCTGCTCTAAATCCTTTCCAGAGAATTCCAGCTTCTGTGCTGTCTCAGTGCTGTGTGCACAGTGTCATTTTCTCATTCTAATTGAGATGTCTTTGTTGCAGGTGTAGTTTTCTGTTCCATCCTGGAGACTCTAGGTCTTATTTACATCTCCCATTCTCCCATTCTCTGATCCTTGCCATGGGGGAAAAAGGGTTGTCACCTTGTTGGGTGGAAGCCCAAGTAACCCTCTTGACCTCTGTGGATGCCACTGGCTGGGAGGGGCAGGGGCACTTCACAGCCATTTCCTGGTGGCCTCTACTGATGTTGTGGAGGGGACAGAGTTGCTCCTTACCTCTGGAAAGGATGAAGTCCCAGTTCTGGCTTGGCCTTCTCTGATACTACCCCGGTACAGATAAGGGTGTCTTGTTACAGACAGGCCAGGGTGGACATATAGGCACCCACTGGGCCTTTGCTGGGGCATGGAGCAGGGTCACGGTCCTCTGGTGGTGCTGCATAGGGTGGTTACTGTCTGAAGCATTCTGTCTTGTGGGCTGCTCCTTTTTCTGACCCTTTAGCCTGAGAGAGTAGGCTTTTCTTGTATTTTTCTTTATCTGCTTTCTTAATCTGTTTTCTGTTGCTGTAACAAAATGACTTCATTAAAGATAGAAGTCAATTTGGCTCTGATCATGGTGGCTGTGAAGTCTAAGAGCATGGCTGGGCTCAGGTGTGGGTCACGCTGCTGCTTCGTGATGTGGCGGAGGACAGCATGTGGCATGACTCCCTCCCTCGGGAAGCCACCAGTCCCTTCGCAGAGAACCACTCTGATGGCCTCATCAAAGCCAGTTACTTCCCGAAGGTCCCACTTCCAGATGCAACCAACAGACAAATGGGGGTTAAATTTGCAGCACATGAGGTTCGGGGCCTATGTTCAGAGTGTAGCATGCTCCTTGGGCGTTTCTGCTTCCTGCTGTCTCCAGCACTCAGTGGAGTATGTTAGGCAAGAAGAACCCCAACCTCAGTGTCATTTCTTAGTGTTCCAGGCTCCAGCCAGTCTATCTGCTGTCTTCTGGAGGCTTCTGATCCTCGTGGCTGTTCTTAATGGGAGTAACAGGGAGAAGTGCATTATCCATCTTGCTTTAATCAGACCTGCAGCCATTTCTCATCAGCTCACGCTGCTGTGGTATAGAAAAATAACCCAGAAGGCCCTGGGGGAGAGCTACTGCTGGAGGACGGCTGCTTGGCCCCACAGAGCCGGTCACAGGAGCATGGCAGGCAGTAGACCTGTGGTTCTCGCACTCCGCTGGCCCCAGAAAGGAGCCCGTGTCAGGGCGGCTCCCCAAGTCCCGGGAACTCAAGGGGGCAAGGGTCTGTTGAGCCTGTTATTGCCACCTCACATTTCCTCGATGCTTGTGTTGCTTGTGTTACAGGAGCGAATCCAGCCACAGACCTGAGGGGGGCAGGCTTCCTTGCCCTGCTGCATCTGCTGTACCTGGTGATGGACACCAAGACCTTGCTGATGGCTCAGGAGATCCTCCACCTGTCCCGTCACCATGTCCAGGTGGGCCTTGGAGAGAGGACCTCACAGGTTGATATCTGCTTGTTGGAGGAAGGCCCTGTCATCTGAGCTCTACCGCTCCCTAGCTGTGGGTCTCAAGGTCCTCAGTCACTTAGAGCCTCGGTCTCTTCATCTGTGGGATGGAGTAGCAACTGTATCTGGCTCCTTGAGAAGATTAAGTGGGTCAGTCTAAAAAGCACTGCACATACAGAGCAGACTGTTTCCCCCTCTCCTCCCTAAGGAGACCTTGCTCCTGACCCCAAAGCGGGAGAGGTAGCCGTCAGCCAACCCCTGCACTGTCAGTCTTCTCAGTCTCTGCCCTGGCCTGCCTTCTGGGCACAGGGCTGATGGTTTGCCCAGGTAGTAAAAGGCAGTCACCCTCCATTTTAGAAAACAGATTTGAATGGCTTCCTTCCATTTGCCTAGCCCAGAGTCCCAGGAACAGGGCTCATTCATCACTGGGTGAGGCTGGCTCACTGTCCCCTGTGCTGGGTGTTTGTCCTGGTGCTTGGGGTGCATCAGAGAACAAGACAGAAGACCTCCCAGCAGAGACCACAGATGACAGGCCAGTGCCTGGTCAGTTAGCATGTGTGGGAGGCACTAGGTCGGGAGCAACAGGATCTCACCCGAGGTGAGCCAAGACCTAACCAAGCTTCGAAGTGGGTGGGGAAAAGACACTCCGTGCCCTGGGAGCAGCGGGGCAGCCAGTGGGAGCAGGGGAACCCAGGAGCGCAGCAGGAAGACGCTCCAGGTGCAACAGGCAGATGATGGCAGCTGCCCTACAGGCCAAAAGGGGACTGTAGGTCTTCCCTGGCATGGTGAGGTGCCAGTGCTGGAGGGTTTTGAGGAGAACTTAGGCTTTTAATGGCTCTTGCCACCTGCCAAGGTAAGAGTAGTGTCTGGGGAAGGCTTTTATCATGGTCCAGGCTGGAGATGACGGTGACTGGACTCAGATATTTTCTGAGAAGATTCTGGTTATAATCAAATGTGGGCTTAAAGTCTAGAGCCAGCTGTCTCTGAGGGTTGGATAGAAGTTTGGGACAAAGAAAGGAGACAGTGGGGATTGCTTAGTGGGAGCAATTGAGAACAAGTTTGGGATTCTGTTTGGAACATATTTTAAAACATCTGTCAGACTTGCAGGTAGCAATGTTGGTAAGCAGTTGGAATTAGGGAGAAGGTTGTGGGCTAGAGATTAAAATTAGGGAATTGTTAGACAATCGGTGACTCTTAAGATGCCACCCCCGGCTGGTAACATTAGCCCCACTGGGAACTTGCTAGAAATAGACCTTCTGGGCCATCCCTAACCTCATGAGTGGGAAGCTCTTGAGTGAGAGTACCCAGTCTGCAGATGCTGGACTGGTGCCTTGGGGACCTTGACGTGAGCATTTCAGTGAGTATCAGATCAAAGACTTGACCTAGCTTGGGTTTAGGAAGGATTGGAGGGGCTGGAGCAGTGGCTCAGCGGTTACGGCACTTGCCTCCCATGTGCAAGGATGCGGGTTCAAACCCCAGCACCACATGCACAACGAAGTGTTGGAGCAACTAACACTACATGAAAAACTAATTCAATTCTCTGTCCCTCCCGTACTGTCCCTCTCTCTAAAAGGCATTGGAGGGATAAAGTGGAGACAGTAAATATAGAAAACTTTTTTTTTTTTAATAAGAGAGAGGGACAGTGAGAAAGACAGAGAAAGAGAGAAACAACTTTATTGAGTTTTTCCCATGGCCTTAGTTGCTCCAACACTTAGCTGTGTACGTGGTGCTGGGGTTTGAACCTGGGTCCTCGTGCTTGCCAGGCAAGCGCCAAAACTGCTGAGCCACTGCTCCAGCCCCTAGAAAACTTTTTCAAGGCATTTTGTTGCAAAGGGAGGAAACAGTGTTAGTGGAGAAGGATACTTTGGATACTTTTTATTTTCCTATAATTTCAAACACGTAGAAAACTTGCAAGTGGGCAGTGTCATCTGATAGCATGAAAGTCAAAGCTTGTGGGAGGCGTGTGCAGAGATCTTAAAGCAGCAGCGGGTGCTGCCCCTCCATGCCAACAGCACAGTGGGCCCACAGCCAGGTCCACGGATGGCTGGATATAGTGGGAACAGTAGCTGGTAACACAGCATTGTCATGCCAGGGCATTGTGTGTCAAGCCCTAACACTGTGCCAGGAACACAGTGGCAAGATCATGGGCGTTAGGGAAGGGAGAAATGTGGGAACCAACCCAGGGCCATGCAGAGGCTCACGGAGCCAGAGTTCAGGGGGTCTGGGGAGGGGCTCATGGCAACCGTGAGGCGGTACAAAGAAGACAAGATTGGCCCTGATCATTCAGGATGAATAGGTGGGCCAGGTGCAGTGCCGCACACCTGTGGTCCCAGCAACTGGGGCAGCTGAGGTGGGAGGATCACAACTTCAAGGCCCGCCTTGGCAACTTAGCAAGACCCTGTCTCAAAATCTCAAAATAATAAAGGGCTGGGGATGTAGATCAGTGGTGAAGTGTCCCCAGGTTCTATCCTCAGTACAAAAAATAGTTGAGGCAAGGAAGCTGTGTCAGAGTGAAGTGGGTGTCAGGACCCCACACCCATCGGGTCTACACAGCGCACTTTCAGTTTTTATTTTGAAGTTATTTTAGATTTACAGAGTGTCCCCATGTTCCTTTCCTCTCATCTTCCCCTAGAAATAGCTTTGTATGACCCTAGAACCATTATCAAAACTAAGAAACCAGGCTGGAGCTGTGGCTCAAAGGTTTTGGTGCTTGCCTAGTACACACGAGGACTCAGGTTCAAACCCCAGGATCATATACAAAACTAAGTGTCAGAGCAACAAAGGCCAGATGGAAAAATAAATAAGTGTGATTGTCTCCCTCTCTCTCTCTTGCATAACCCTAGAACCATTATCAGAACTAAGACATCATTAGCTGCACTGCAGCCTTTGTTCAGATCTCTGGGTGCTGTGCTGGGTTGCAACCTGGCCTTATGCAGGCTGGGCAAGTGCTGCGCCACTGAGCCTCACCCCTGCCCTTGCTCAGATGCACTGTTGCTGGGACCTGGGTACCATGCAGTGGGTTGTCAGGTCTTCTTAGTCTCTCCCAGCACACAGACAGTCCCTCAGTTTTCCCTTGTCTCTCATGACCTTCGTGTGTTTGGGAAAGACCAAGTGATTATATTTTGAAGAACATTCCTCGGCTTAGATATGTCAGATGTTTTTCCAGATTCAGATCGAGGTTGTGTTTTAGGTAGGTTGTCCCAGGTTGAGGTGCGCAGACTGTCCTTGGCCATTGATTAAGATGGTGTCTGCTAGGCTTCACCACCGTGAACAGGGACTGTCTTACAGAAGGGTGCTTCCAGACCGTGTTTGGACTCAAGCGTCACCCATCAGAGTCCTGGGCTGTGACTGCAGCTAGTCGTGGAGCACTTGCTTGGCATGCAAAGTTCCCTGGGTCCAATCTGAACACTCAACGAAAGCAGAAAGAACGAAAACAAAATCTTGTTATTTTGCCCAGTCTGGTCTTCAGCTCCCAGGCTCAGCCTCCAGAATAGCAAGACCACAGATACAGGTCACCATGTAAAACTTGACTGCAAGCCCTTCCAGCTCACCAGAGTGAGGTCAGAGTGACCACTGAGGCACATAGCACTGCCAGCAGCCAGTCCTTTCCCTTCTAAGAAGCGGGACAGTGTTTCAGGTATCTGCTCTACCTGCTGCCAGAGGGGAACTGGTCCAAGTATGCACCCTAGCTGTGGAAGGGCGTGGCCACACTGTGCTGGGCAGCCTTGGGTTGGCACGGCCACACGGGAGAGCAGGCCCCTTGGACTGCTTGCTGGTAGATTGCCTCATGATAATTCTTACCTCAGTAAGAATTATTTCGATGAAGTCCATTCACTTCCTGAGAGAGGTAGCCAGGTGATCCTAGTATGTCTGCGTGTCAGCAGAGTGGAGTGTTTGCGGACAAAGCCGGAGTTGGATGTGGTGAAGCGGGGCCGCTGTGGCCACGTGCAACAGTAGTTCCTAGCTGGCCACTCACAGGTCCAGAGCAAGCAAGTGCTCTACTCTCCACTTCGACATTCAAGGGTCTCCATGTCCAAGCACAGGTGTGGAGGGAGATAGAATCTAAGTGGAAATACACGAGTGGCCATTAGTTCCCTAACCAGCCTGGGCAGCATTCAGACTGGGGCAGTGCTTCCAGTCTGAGCAAACGTGAAGACACGAAGCCCCGTTTCCTCCTGCTGTCTGATGAGTGGGCAGTGCGGGAATGTTCCCAAGGGTAGCTGCCCTCTAGTTTAGGTCCTTGGGGGTGGCAGGATCACACAGGTGTCTGCTGGTGAAATGGCACAGGAGGGTGTACATGCACCTCTGCAAACGTCAGCTGCTCACCTCGCAGCAGGGGCAGCGTCTGAACAAGCTGCCTCGGAGCTCTGCACGTGCAGCCTTCATGCTCGCACAGCTGAAAAGTAGACAGGCAATAGGAAATGTGCGCAGATGACGAGGTTATGACAGTGACAACTCCAGCCAGCAGGGCACTAGGCCAGGGCTCCCACAACCAGGCCCTGTGGGGCCATCTGCTGGGAGGAACTCACAGCTGTAAGTGCGCACAGTGCCCACACATCAGCACAGGGCCAAGAGCACCGGAAGCCAGGTGTGTCCCAGAGTTCCTCTCCCAGAAGAAGCCCCCAGGACACCGTGCCTTCCACATGTCAAGTATGGCCAACCAGGGCAGCTCCTTAGACACTCAGTGCGCACAGGCTTCCTCTACCCGCATGTGCAATTCCAGACCCACAGGGAAGGCAGATGTGCAGCGCAAGCAATCAGGGAATGGTGGGAGCCATCCCCAAATCCAGCTCCTCTGAGCCAGCCACGGGCTACCTCATAGCATTGGCCCTTCTGTGCAGCACTTGAGGTTTTGATTTCCAAGGAGGAGAGGCTGAGTCTCTGGGAGGTGGTGGCCTTCTCCAGGACACACAGCTAGCAGATAACCAGGCCAAGAGCTGGGATGAGGTGCCAAGGAAGACCCTGAGAGACATCTCTGTGCAAGTCCAGTGCTGTCCACAGAACTTCCTGTACAACTGAGTCATTCTGCTGCAGATGGTCTGTCTCTGGGAAGCACATTGTCCAGTACAGTAGCCAGAGAGCACATGTGACCCTGACACTTAGAATGGAACCTCCAGTGTGCTGGGCGGGAGTCATGCCTGTCATCCCAGCCATAGGAGGCTGAGGCAGGAGGATCTCAAGTTCCAGGCCAGCCTCAGCAACTTAGCAAGGCCCTGTCTCAATAAAAAATAAAAAAGATGGGATGTAGCTTGGTGAAATGCAGCTGGGTTCAATCCCCACCACCAAAATAATTAAGTAAATCAAAACGTCCAGGTCCAACAAAGGAGCTGAATATTTCCTCTTTCTGAGGTGGGGTTTCGCTAAGATGCCTGGAACTTGCAACTTCCCTGCCTCGGCCCCAAGTTGCTAGGGTTGCAGGTGTGGCCACCACACCTGGCACTGAGCTGAACTTTTTATCTAATTTTTAAATAGCTACATGTAGCACTCCCATGCCAACAGCGCAGTTCTAGGCTGCAGTGTGGCTGGTGGGATAGCCTCTGGTTCCTGTTCTAGACTAAAGAATGTACCGATATGCACATCCTTCATCCCTCCAAGTAGATGTCCCCATGTGTGTACCATGGGAAGTGACAACTCATATCTGCAACTTCTCTGGGAAAAGCCCCTTTCCACTTGGAAATCACGTTTGGCTGGTTCTGTTATTAAATAACATAAGAACTTGACCCTCCAAAAACTAAATGTTAAGGCAAGCAGTCCTGGAAGCAGTCCTGAGCAGCAGCCCTGCAGTAGCCTACGCTTCCTGGGGAGTGGGTCCTGCACATTGGCCGCAGGCCTCTGCTGGGAGAGGGGACACCTGGTAAGTCAAGGCTGCCTTTCCACCTCATGTCTTCTCTGCCCGGCTTTGGCTGAGGTGCTCAAGAGCAGCCAGCTCAGCAGAAGCCTGGAGAGGGAACGGAGGTGACTGTGGGGTTAAACAGGCTCACTCCTGTTCATCCCCGCCCTGAGGCCTGGAGGCTGCCTGGCAGAGGCCCAGGGACATCCAAGGGGCAGCACCAAATTACCTTGGCAGAATCTGGCTCCCACGCCTTAGGAGAGCCACTTAATGGTCTCATCAGTAAGATGGGACGCTGACCCGCCGCCCCTGCATTCCAGCAGTTCCCTTTCTGCCTGATGTCGGTGAACGTCACCCGCATCGCCATCCAGGCCTTGAGGGAGGAGTGCCTCTCCAGGTGAGCCCCCCACCCCACCAGCTCCTGGAGGGCCTGACCCAGATGCCAAGCTGCCCAGGTTGTGGAGGGCGGAGGGTGGCCAGGGGTCCGCCTTCATCTGTGGTCCCATAGGGAATGCAACCGGCAGCAAAAGGTCATCGCTGTGGTGAACAGCTTCTACGCAGCCACTTTCCTCCGCCTCGCCCATGTCTGGAGGACCCAGCAGAAGACCATCTCAGACTCAGGCTTTGTCCTCAAAGGTGTGCTCTTTCTCTGGGGAGGCCCAGGCCCTGAACACTGCAGCTCAGATCCGGAGGCCCCAGGCGGCCTTTGCTCCAGGCTGCAGCTCCCTCTCCCTGCCCCCATGCAGCAGCCACCATTCCCCTCGTTCCTGGCCCTGTGCCTCTGACAGTCACATTTTCTGAATCAAATGTGGGAGCTGACTCTTCAGAGTTGAGATCACCTGGGCAAGGCAGCGAATGGGCCTGGGCCCTTGTAAACACCCCATCCCAGGTGGCTTTCACCTTTCTCCCTGGCCTATGGGCGTGGAGTGCTTGCTGGAGCTGCAAAGCTTGGTGCCCTGACTGTTGAGCTGCCCAGAGCTCTGTGAGCCTTCTGACCCCAACCCTCTCTCCTCCAGACTTGGAAGTGTTGGCCAAGAAGAGCCCACGGCGGCTGCTGAAGACCCTGGAGATCTATCTGGCCCGGGTGTCGAAGGGACAGGCCTCCTTGCTGGCGCAGAAGTGCCCTGGGCCCCAAGCCCCTCGCTCCACTGATCTCACCTTTACAGGCGTGTGTGACCTGCAGTCCCACTCCTCCGAGGGTGCGAGGCTGATCTGAGCAGCCCCAGAGACGGCTAAGAGAAAGGTTCCCAGGCTGGGCCACCAGGCTTCGGGGGGCACAAGGCAAACCACATCCGGAGCCACCTGGTCACAGAAAGCTACGCATCCTCAACAGCATGAGGTGCCCCGGTGGCTAGGCCTGCCTCCAGAGCAAGCAGTCTCACCTGTTCCCAGCTGGGCTGCAGTCCCCAGGGCTGAGCTCCCACAGGAAGGAGCGCACCAAGAGGGAGCAGCTGGAATCCCCACCTGCCTCTGGTTAGACTCTGAAGGAAATAGCAGTGGCTGCAGCCATCAGAGGGCAGCATGAGCCACAGGACACCACCCACAGGCTGAGCGGCCCGCTACTTCTCCAGTTTGCAGTCTAGAAATGGGCATAGGGCTGCCCCATCCTAGCTGCTCTGGAGCTGGGGCTTCCGAATCCTGGGTGCTATGGACCTCCCCAGGGTGATGTCTGGCCTAGGCAAGGAGGGTTAGGGTTAGGAAGTCGCTCACACACCAGCACTTTTAATATAAAGGAGTTGCTCCAGTTCGAGGGTCTGGTCTCCATTGTGTTCCTCCAGGACATGTCTTCTAGACCTGTTGTCTGGGACCCAGTTAGAGCAGGCATGGCTGCAGGAGAGAGGTTGCCTTGCCTGGCCCCCATGCATTCCCCAAGGCCCATCTCCTGTGGCCGCAGGTGTAGGTGAGACTCCTTGCAAGCTCTGCCGGGGGTGGGAGCATGTGCCCCAGGCTCTTTTCAGGGTGCCTTTGCTCTGGATAGCTCCAGGCAGGTGAGAGCCCCTCCGTGCTCCTTCTGCCCTCAAGTGGAGCTTGTTGAGCCCCGCAGGCCTATCCAGGTCAGACACAGTGAAGGTGGGACCCCCTCCCCAAGAGGTGGGGAGGACCGATGGGAACTCGGGGACTGTTGGGAGCAGGAAGCCTCCCAAGTGTGGCTGGTGACAACCAGCGGTTTGCCCTGTGTCTGCCGGACTTAACCTAAGGCTTCGTTCGATGGATTCCAGCAGCAAGGGGGTGGTTTCTGGCGTGGTAGGCTGCAAGGAAGGAGGGGGGATCTGCACCTCAGCCACGCCACAACATCAAGCCAGGCAGTCCTCCCTCCTGTCCCTTCACCAGCTCAGACCCTGACAGCTCAACCTGCAGCCCTCCACGTGGGGGCCATGCTGCATGCCAGGACTCTGAAGGGGAGCAGGGGTGGTTCCTCCCTGTCATGGCTTGTGCTGGGCTTCCCACACCACAGTGCCCACAGCTGCCACCCTTCAGCCTCAGTGCTGTTTAAGGCCCAGTGCTGCAGCTGGCCTGGTCTGAAGCAGACACCGTCTTGATCTGCATGCATCCTTGGGGGACCTGCGTGCTCCACAGTCCTGAACTGCGGCCAGGACCCCTCCCCTTCCTGCATGGTCAGGGGAAGCCTGGGAGGGTTGTGAGAAGAGGACATGGGGAGAGGTGCCTTCCTATGCTGCTTGGCGCGACATCAGCAAGAGTTCAAGGCCACAAGCCAGGACCCAGTGAGTCGAGGGCTGCCTGCTCTGGGCTCCCTCTGCGCATTGGCCGGCTCTGTTTTCTTTGCTTTTCTCCACCCCGCCATGCACAAGAGGGTGGACAAGGGTGGAGATAGAAGGAGCAGCTTGCCCAGGATCAAGCAGAGGCAGGCAGCAACCAACCCAGACTCTCCACTAGCCGGCACTTTGTCCTCAGCCCCACAGTGGTCCCTCGGCCAAGCAGGAACAGTTGCCTACCAGGAAACAGCCCACCTTGTGCTACCTGCCATTAGGTACGCAGCAGAGCCCCAACCCCTGCCTTCATGATCTTCAGGTGGTAAAGCATAGCTCTACCCAGTATGGGCGTGAGGAGCCCTGGTGAACAGGGGTGAAGCGTAGCTCTACCCAGTATGGGCATGAGGAGCCCTGGTGAATGGGGGTGAAGCGTAGCTCTGCCCAGCATGGGCGTGAGGAGCCCTGGTGAAACGGGGGTGAAGCGTTGCTTTGCCCAGCATGGGCATGAGCCCTGGTGAACGGGGCACAGTGGAGATGGCTGGGAGGGCACTTGTTCCCTTTATTGAACATCACAGGGCTCCTCAGCACTGACCAGTCAGCCAGAGGAGGCACAGGCAGGTGGAGGCAGGAGGACGCCCACCCTCACTTCCAGTCCTTGAAGAATTGCTTGAAGATGGGGCTCTCACGGCCCTGGGGCAGAATCTCCACCTGCAGGACAGTGAGGTAAGGCTGGCTGGGACGCTGCCACCTCTGCGTCTGCCAGGGCAGGGGGTGTAGGGCAGCAGGCCAGAGCTCGTGCAGCCCAGGCCAGGGATGCTCCTCCAGATAAGTTGAGAGCAAGAAACAAGGTCACAGGGACCGGGCTGAGGGTTTGGCAGAGGCCACCCAATCGCTACCCAGGAGCCCTATCAGAACGGGCATGAGAGTCACAACCAGGAATGATGATCCTGAGGAGCACAGGCCATGCAGAGGCCAGCTCAGGCTGGACAAGAAGGGCAGGGAAGCCGGGCAAGGCAGTTACAGGGAGGGCCCAAGATGTCTCCGGCATCTCCTCACCTGAGTGTCCGCGGCATACCGCATGCGGGAGATGAAGCCCTCCGCCACCTGGAGGGCCGCCTGCCGTTCCTTCTCGTTAGCTTTTCTCCCTGGAGCACAGAAAGAGTTTTCAAAAGAGCCTCCATGCCCTTTTTCTTGAGGGATTCAAGGGGCTCCGTGGAACAGCTGCGATTTTTTCAACTGGAATGCTAAGGAGCTCTTTGCTGGTGTAGAATCAGCCCCTTAAGACCTCTTCCAAGCTGGCCCCCAGAGCTAAATGAAGCCTCTCTTCTGCCATCCTGATCATCAAAGCCTGCTGTGACACTGCGGGTGAGGCTCAGGGGTGGAGCCCATGCATGTATGGGACCCTGGGTTCCCTCTCCAGCACCACACAACGACCCTCTGCTCTGACGGGGCCCCAGGGATGTATCAGGACAGACTCTCTCCCAGCATCAAACTGCAGGGCCAGGCCCCTCCTCCCCCAGGGCCCCTCACCTCTGTGCCTGTCACCTCTGCCAACTGTTCTGCTATCAAGCCACCTTCTTCTTTTTTATTTTTTTATTTTTTGGAACTGGGGACTAAACCCAGGGGCACTTTACCATGGAACCATACCTTCACCCCTTTTTTATTTTGTATTTTGAGTCATCTTCTCACTAAATTGCCCAAGCTGGCCTTAAACTTGTGATTCTCCTGCCTTAGCCTCCCAAGTAGCTGGGATGACAGGAGTGGCCACCACATCCGGCGCAAGCCTTTGTGTGTGTGTGTGTGTGTGTGTGATGCTGGGAATAGAACTCAGGGGCTCAAGCCTTTTTTATAAAACTAAGTGAACAAAAGAGACAATTTCCTGTGGAGGTGAACAGACTCTGAAAATGCCAGCAAGTCTACATTGGCCTGATGGTTCTGCTAATGAGGTGCTCATCAAAACGAAGGCCAGTCCCACTCCTCATCCACCCACTTCGGCAGACAGTCCCTTAAACACACCCAATTGGGTTCAAGGCACCTTTCTGAAGAGCAGGGTGTGCCGATGTCCCACATACAGGGTTACTGAACTGTGGGGCTGCCTTCTCCTGAACACACCAGCACCCCACCCCACCAGCCACCTCTCATTCCCACTTCACCCTCTGCAGCGACTCCTTGCTTGGGTCGTGGACCCTCGGTGGGCCATGGGGCACACCCCCTCCAGGGGAGGGAGAAGGTCGCCCCACCAGGAGTCTCTCCCCCACACTCCACTCCTAGAACTGAGCCCCAGCCAGGGCCACTAGCAGCTCCAGGCCCCTCGCCCAGGGCTCTGCTGGGTTTGAGAGGCAACAGTACAAGCACCCGGATGCCGCCATCCCTAGACACCTCCTCTCTCGCTTCCTGACCAGGTGGGAGGCTGGCAAGTGCCAAACCTTGGTTCACCCTGCAGCTACGTCCTCTAAACTGCTGCTGAAAAGCTTGTCCTCTGGCCAGGGAGGTAAAACATGCTCAAGGAAGGACAACCTGGAGCAGCAGCCCCAGTGACAGGATCGCACGGCCTCAGCCCTTCCTGCGATCAGAGCCAGGACCCAGATACAACCTCTCGGGAAAGCAAGGTATGCAAGGTCACCACCATCTGAAATCTACCTCTGCACACGGCACTGGGATGGCGGCTCCAAGCCCTGAGGACTCAGGAATGGTGGTCCCTGGAGCCACACAGGGCCCCTGAACTGTGAGCTCCACCAGACCTCAGGCAGGACCCTGTGTGTGAATAGGCCCCGGGCAACTGTGGGCTGGCGGAGCCTGCAGAACCAGGGCTCGGCTTAGCTGGCAGCCAGGCTGAGCTGCACTGGGCTGCAATGGCCCCAGGCTGTGGTGGAGGAACCCCATGTACCCTTCCAGATGTAGATCTTGCCACAGAGCCCGTTGTCCAGCACGAAGCAGTCATCAGGTATCAGTAGCTCGGGGGCAAAGGGGCTGGAGTCAGCCACCTTGGTGAGGTGCATCTGTCCAGTGGCATCAGAGACCTGGGCGAGGCAGGGCAGGCCATAAGCAACCCCAACACCAGCCTAATCTCAGCCCTCTGTGGCTCCTCCCTCTGCGGCTCCCAGCCTCACCCAAGCCCCTCTACCAGGCTCAGTGAGGCCCCTGCCCTTTTAGAAATGAGGTTACAATGCACTGAGTTCTGAGCACTTAGGCTGGAGCCAGCTTCACAACCCCACCAGAGAATGGCAGTTACGTCCTCGGGCTCTGCCGCTCACCACCCACTTCCCACCCTCCCCCTGAGGACGCTACAAGACCCCGCAGCAGCCTGGCCCAGCCTTCCCATGGCCCCCTCTTGCTTCAGCCCCAAGTGCCCACCTTATATAGAGCCGCGGCCTGGGCGTTTGTCTGGTCGGCCTTGAGGTCTTCTTCAGGGCTGCTCTCCCTCAGAGCAGGTTTAGGGCCCAGAACCTGCAACAGCCAGAGCAGGCAAGGTCACTGGAATCCCTCAAGCCATCATACCCAGGGCCACCACCTCTGGGGGATACAAGGCGAGCGCGGCCCACCCACCAGACAGGCCCCGCACCTTGAGCCGGTGTCCCCCGCCATGCAGACACCTGTGCCCCAGTGGCCCTGCCATCCTGCACCAGCCACCCTCACATCCCAGCCCCTTCGCTGCCTCTCGACCACATCCAAGCAGGGCTCCCAGCCGCCGGCACCAACGTCCACCAACCTGTGTCATTTCAGCAGGTTCCTCCCCATCAGTGACGATCTCCACGTGGGCCTTGCCCTGCCGCTCACTGTCCCGGATGTCCAGGGCCAGGTCCCTGGCCTTGTTGCGCTCCAGGATATTGGACTTCTCACCACACCAGGCAAAGATGTTCTGCAGGCAGATGGCAGCCCTGGTCACGGACAGCCACCTGCACCCTGCCCCAGCTCAGCAGGGTCCCACCTACCTCCCTGCACGTTAGTCAGAAGGCCTCTGCGCAGCAGTGACAATTCTGCAGGTGTGCCAACCGTCCCCTGACAGGCCCGTCCCCATCGCCCTGTCCACCTGCGCAGCTACCACGGGTATCCCACATTGCCCTGTGCACGCATCCAGCTGCCACCCGTCCCCCACTCCCATCCACGTTGCCCTGTCCACACGTCCAGCTGCTGCCCATCCCCCACTCCCATCCACGTTGTCCTGTCCACACATCCAGCTGCTGCCTCTCCCCACATATTTAGGTGTACTACAAGTGCATCCCCAATGGGTAAAGGAGCAGGGAGTTTGCAGTGAGGCTGTCCCTGTGCCCACCTCATCTTGCCACTGCTAGTCCTTCCTGAAAATAGCAAGGTCCATGTTCCCTTCCAGGGATGTTGTGTCCTCTGACCTACCTCAGCCAGGAGCTGCTCTGCTCCCCTGCTCCTGTCCACACCCCGTTCCCCTCAGAGCACGCCTGCCCCTGCCCACTCTGGAACCTCGGTTCACCTGTCCCTTGCCTGCAAGGGATTAACCCAGGAAGGTCTGATCAGATGCACTGCCTGGGGACAAGGGCTGCAGCTCATACTAGCCACCTCTCCCTGCCCTCAGAACCCTGCCCCTGGCCACTGCCCACTCACCTACTGCCACAGGCATGGCAAGAGCCTGGATGCCCTTGCTGCCTCCCCAAGCCCTGGCTGACATGAGTGGCCTAGCAGGCAGTGAACCTGTCTGCAGTCAGCCCTCCATATCTGGGTACGACCAGATTCAACCAGAATCAGAACTGCTGGGAGAAAGCATCCCCTCTGTACTCCCGCCCTCGGTCCCAGACAGCACAGTGTGACCACTGCCCTGTAGGTGCTGTGAGTCTTCTATGAGTCTGTGTTCCCCCTATAGGTGCTATGACTCTTCTGGAGGCGATTTCAAGTGACAGGGTCAAGTGGACAAGACCACACCAACACTGCACCCTTGCACACAAGCACTTGAGCTCCTGTGGCTTTTGGTGGCTGTGGGTCCTGCAAACAGCCCTGCAGATTCCCAGGGCTGGGTGCACGGGGGTGTCATTCACTGGAGGAGGGGTCGCCAGGGATTGGGGTGCCTCCGGGTCCCCAGAGAGTACCAGTACAGGGGCTTGGCCAGGGTCACCCACCTGGCCCAGGTCCAGGATGAAGCAGTCCCCGGTGTTGAAGCTGTCCCAGCTCAGCGGACGTTCAGTGGCCCGGATGTTCTTCTTCCCCTTCACCTGGTAGAGCTTCTTGATGGCCACAGGGGTGAGCCCCGGGGAGGTCTTGTGGAACGCCGACTCCACGCCACCATCCTGCAGCCCGGAAGGCCTGTCTGAGTGCCCCAGCTCTGCAGCCCACTGCAAGAGGATGGCAGGAAGGCAGGCTCCTGCCCAAGGGCCAGGACTGGCTCACCTGGTACTTGAGGCCACGCGGGAAGTAGCTCATGAAGAGGTCGGACTCATTGCCCTGCACCTCGCGATGCTGCACGGGCCGCTCGCCAAGCAGGGAGTCGAGGTGCACAGCCAGCACGGCACAAGCCCCCTGCTCATCCCGCGACGACTGCTGGCCTATGGTGGGTGGGAGATGGCAGGGCAAGGCCCCTGAGACCCTGCCAGTACCCCCGCCCAGGCCAGACCCCACCCTGCCCAACCCCAGACCTATCCACAGGTGCAGGTGAGACAGCTCTTCTGGGCCGTTGTGCAGCACCAGGTAGGAGTCCCCTGAGAAGAAGACACCCTGGCTCTCACGGGCCACAGGAACTGGCTTCAGCTTCTCCACCCGCCACACATGCAGGCCAGGATCCCGCACAGAAGCCGGGAACGGAGAGCCGCTGTGGACAGGGAGAAGGTCGGTGGCCAGGCCTGGGGAGTAGCCGAGGCTGGGGGGAGGGCAGGCCAGGGTGCTGGGGAGAGGGCAGGCCACTAG